>CBMN010764005.1:0-10087 GCA_000582825.1 Hordeum pubiflorum
ACCGAGCGGCCAGTTCCTGGAAGTCCCCCAATATAGATGCCAACGATGGCATGAAAGCGCCCCGGACCGGTGTGAGGCAGGGGACGAAGGAGCAGGTGTTGTACCGTGCGGACTCGCCGGCGAACTTGGGTCGTCATCCCTGCCCATGATTTTGGATTCGTTTTCGATTTTTTACTAGACCTGGGCGAAATGGCCGAAATTCGTCATTTCGGAAATTTCTTGGAAAATTCCGGACGAAAAGAACAAACCAAAATTTGAAATTTGAAACAAAAAATGGCCGACATTTGAACGAAAAATGAGCAAAGTTTGGTCAAAAAGCTGAAATTGAGCACAACAAGACTATATGACAGAAATCGTGGCCAAGCTTGATGCCGGGGCAGTCGCCGCCGACTTCGTCAACACCCAACCCAAGTGCAGCCTACCTCATGTGGCCACGATCCACGACATTGTCGCCGTCGACCGGGTCACCGAGTGCATGGGCGCTGTAATGTCGGGACCTACACCATCCATGGGAAAGGGGAGAAAAAGAAGGAGTGCTTGAGGAGCTGGGTGCTGGTCTGCTGGAGGAGGAGGAGGAGAAGGAGGTGACGCTCGGGGTGCCTGCAACCGCCGCCCAAGGTGTGAACAGAGGGATACGTGAAAACTGCTAGGGTGGGGTCTGGTTCGGCTTGACTATTTATACCATACGTGGGCAGTTTCTGCCTTTGGGCTGGGCTGGAAGTTTGGAATAGGCCAAAATATTTGACTGGGTTATACTTATACCGGACCCAGGAAATTCTGGACGTAATCCAAATCCTTGTCCCCGCCAGCTGCTGCACGCCGTCCGCACCTCCAACCAAGCAAAGCTGACCAATTCGCCCCGCTTCAGCACCACGCCACTAACTCCCTGTTAAGCCTTCTCTTCCACCGGCACTGCTCGCGCCCATCACAGAGGGCTGTCCCGGGCCACCCATGAGTCCAAACAGGAGGGGAGGAAAAGACTCCCCCCTCCCCACCCCACCCCTGCGCCGGATGGCCTTCGCCCGGCCGCGCCAACTAGTTGCCACGAGGGGAGGAAGGGGGGATTCCTAGAGGGTTGTGGTGCTAGGATTCTCTCATAGTGCTCGTAGGGACATGGCGGGAGCGTCCCCTTTTTGTTTTGTTTTTGCAAAGTGGATGGAAGTGATCTAAAAAAAATGAAGTACAGATGGGAAAGGAGCATTGGAACCGGATGAGTGCCAACATATTGGTAAGGGAAACGTTTAACACCGGTGCGCCGGCTTAACTTTCTGTCGGTCTCGCTGGCATGTGCTCGCACACCACACACAAAAGCTGGGCACGTGCGGGCCCGAAGGAAACGCCCATCACTTATATTTTACACAACGTATCCATTCTCCTCTCCGTCTCCCTCTTTTCTCTTTCTCCTCCATTAATTTCCTCACGGCACTACAAGCTCGTCCATGTCTCCGCCGACGGGGCGACCATCTGCTGCAGCTCCGACGGGATACGCGTGAGCCTGTTCCAGGCGTGGGATCTCTGTAGCTGGTTCCCCCCTTTCGTGCCCATGCTGCAAGGTGGAGGTGGCGTTACTGCAAGGAAGACAACAAGGGCCCGCGGCTGGGGATTTTCCAACCGGCGGAGGCGGCGCAACCGACGGGGACGGCAGAGAGCTGGTGCGTTGTCATGATGATTTTTGCTACAACCGTAGTCCGATTTTGCTACAACCGACAAAAAATTTGCTACAAGGATTTCAATGGTGAAGCTGCAACCGCGGAGGCGGTGACGAAGTTTTGCTACATCCATCGCCGAGATTTTTTGCTACAATGAGTTCATGGTAAAGCTACAACCGCGACAGCGGTGACGAAGTTTTGCTGCATCCATCATCGGATGTTGCTACGACTGGCGAGAATTTTTGCTACAATCAGCGTTCATGGTTGGCGGCGGCTACAACCACGACCGGGGAAGATGCAACCACGACCACCGGCGTCGCATTTTGGCTACCATCACGTCGCCTTTTGCTACAACCAGAGTCACTTTTTGCTACAACCGGCTGTCGGCGATGCTGGAACCGGCAGTGCGGGGAGCTGTGAGCGGCAGACGGGGATGCTAGAACCGGCTGTCGGCCATGCTGAGCCGGCAGTGCGAGGAGCTGTGAGCGGCAGACGGGGATGCTAGAACCGGCTGTCGGCCATGCTGAGCCGGCAGTGCGAGGATCTGCGAGCGGCAAATGGGGATGCTACAACCGGTTGCCGGCGATGTTGGATCCGGTAGTGCGTGGAGCTGCGAGCGGCAGACGGGGATGCTACAACCGTCTGGGCGTGAAGCTACAACCGCTAGTATTCTTTCCTGGAAGCGGCCGCGAGCGATGCTACAACCTTCATCGGCGAATGCTATAACCGTCAACGGTGGGAGCTCTACAAGCAGCGACGGCGAGATGGAAAGGCGCGGCCATGGAGTCGATTTGCTGGAACGGGGGACGACAGTGGTGGCGGAGCTGTAACAGCAGCTGGTGGCGGAGCTGCAATGGCGGCTGGTGGCTGAGATGCGACCGCGTGCCCCCATGCTGCAACCACGGGGCGGTCGGGAGCTGCAACGGTGACCTCGTGCACGACAACAACCTTGGGGACGACGACGGCGACCTCGTGCGCGACGACGGCGACTTGCTGCGGTGCGCCTTCAAGCGCGGGTCACGGGGCGGCCGACGAGCGCATGTTGCGCGGCCGCGAGGGAGGCCGGCGAGCGCAGATGAGGACGACGGTTGCGCCTGGCTCTATCCTCTCTTTTTCCTGTGAAATAAACACAGGATCGTATGGTTAAAAACTGGAGTATCGTGTGGTAGCGCAGCGACCGGCCCAAATCTGGACCTGTGTGCCGGCGCGCGTATCACTCGCCTATTGGTAATGTACAATTTTGTCAGAATCCAAGCATATCCCTTAACCTTTTAGCAACATTTACGCGCATACAATTTTTTTTGTCAAAGTTTCATCTTAGAGACTGCATGTCCAAGACATCATGCATATCCCTTAACCTTTTCACAAAGAAGCAAATAAATGCCTTGCAGAAAAAACAAAAGAAATTAATTAAGGAAATAAAGGAGTACCATGGATTCTGATCTGGGGACCACACGTCAGCAGCCCTAGGATTTGGACGCCAACCATCCTGTAGTTATTTCACCACTGCTGGGACCTCGCCCGCGCGGCCAAAAAACGTGATAGGAAAGAAACACAACACATCCCGCCCAGAGAGGGGAAAGGAATGTAGTAACCCAGCCGCCCGCGTCCTCCGTTCCCCACTCTTCCACCCCCTTGACGCCGGCTCTCTATAAAGCAGCAAAGCAACAGAGCTAGCGCCCCCATCGATCCATTTCCACCCTCCTCCCCTCACGCGCTCCGCCTCTCGCTGCCAGCCCGCCGCCGGCGAACCTAGCACGAATCTCGTCCCATGGACGCTGGTGGCGCTGGGTCCTCCTCCAAGCCCACCCCCACCAGGCCTCGTCTCGCTGTGCACATTCATGGGCGGCCTTCACCAATCCCGTCGCGGGCAGACCCCGGTGATTGGCGATCCCGCCCCGCCGCCTCATGGACCGTGGAGAACATCTACGAGGACTTCTATGGCCGCCGCAGCGCGCTCGTCCGAGCCATCACCAGGGGTACGCCACGCTCCTTAGTTACACCATTTTCTCTATATATGTGACGCGTGCGTGCGTGCACATGGATCTAACGCCAGTCTTTCTCCTCCTTGTTGCCATACCCGCAGATCAGAATACATTATATGAGTTACTGTGCGAGTCAGGTACGTAATATAGAGATCCGGTTGTCCCTGAAATTTTAGATCCATTTTGTATTACAAAATTGTAAATCCGGCTGACATGAAATTTCAGTTCCTGTTTTTATTAGAAAAACTAGTCATCAATTTCGTGCTGTTGCACGGGCTAGTGGAGTTCTGTATTGAAACATGCGGAAACTTGCTGATAGTTTGGTCAGTTACTTTTAAACATATAAACGTGTTTATTTCTGTACGTATTAGACCTAGGAAAAAAGAACGTCAGATCCCGTGCTTATTTTTGTGTTAGGAATAGGCTGATAGATTCATCTCACATGAAATTTCAGATCCATTATTTCTTAAGAAAAACTAGTCATCAATCCCGTGCTTGCACGGGCTAGTGAAGTTCTCTAAGGAAACATGGGGAAACTTAGGCTGATAGTTTGGTCAGTTACTTTCAAACATATGACCGTCTTTATTTTTATTTTTTTGAGGGGGATGACCGTCTTTATTTTTGTATTAGGGATAGGCTGATATAGTTTCATCTAACATGAAATTTCAGATCCATTTTTTATTAGGAAAAACTAGTTATCAATCCCGTGCTTGTGTGCGTTCAGTCTCTCGGAGGTGCTCATAAGGATAGGGTATGGTTGTGTTCGTTCATCGGTGTGAGTGTATGCGCGTTTATATGAGTGTTTGCATATGTGCTGTGTTAAAAGAAATCACGTGCTTGCACGGGCTAGTGAAGTTCTGTATTGAAACACGGAGGAATTTAGGCCGATAGTTTGATCAGTTACTTTCTCATACAGTTCATCGGAAAAAAATTATTTTCAGATATACAACCGTGCTTACTTTTGTATTAGAGAAAGGCAAAAGAGTATCGAGTATAAACAACTCTGTGCATTGGTGGTTGTATTTTTTGCATGCATAGAATTTTCCAATTGACAAGTGTGTGAAATCAATGCGCGTGATATATATTCTTGGAGTGCCATGCCCCAATAACTCTGGATTGATAGAAGATGTAACATTGTAGCAATTTTATGAAGGCTGCATCTGTACTGGTGGGCTATACTATTGGAAATGCGAAATTCTTTGGTGGATGTATACTTTTTTTGTCCCTTTCTCCTGAAGAAACACGATGAGGTTTGGTCTTAAGTTCATTACAGACATTCAAGACTTGTCGCCCACAAAACCTTCAACTGTTTTTAGACCATGTCTTTTCTAGGATTCGATCATGCATTACTATTTACATAAAATATTCATGCAAAAGTGTCTTCAAGAGTACTTGAGGTCATTCATTTTCTCCTGGTGATGAAAAGTATCCTCTGTGTTCTATTTTAAAATATTTGTAATTTTTAAGCCACTTATATTAAAGATATATATTTTCACTAAACTACTTCAGATAACTGACATAGTTTTCTATTTATTTTCATAGTGGTCACATTTTTTAAAAGAAAATTGTCGGAAATTATAGATTCCAGCTATTTTCCACTGGCAACACACAATGTATATAAACATATATATTTGTGTGTGCATATGCGATCTTTCTCGCGGAAGATATAGAGAAGGCCGGCTTAATTTTAATTTTGCCAAAAGTAGAGAGATGTGTATAAATTTAGTAAAAATGGAGATCTGTATATTTATCACTCCTCCTAATAGGTTAAAAGTATACCGGCAAATTCCAAGCCTTCAGCCAATGATATGAACTTCGCCATCACCAAGCCATATGCATGGCATGGGTAATTCATGAAGAAAACAGTTAAACTAATTAAAGCGAGAAAATTGTACTGCCCAAATCAAAAACAAACACGCAATCTAACAATCCAGTCTCCGGCTGTTTTTTACTATAGGCTTGTTTGACATGTACCAAGATCAGACCTGTTTGTATAATATAATGACTTTCTGTGAAATCGATTGTTTTGAGAGGTAGTTTTTGTTAAATAACGTAAATTTCATATGATGCCCTCAATTATACAATTAGTAAATATAAAATGGCGAAGTGTGCAAATAACCTGCTGATGGTGTGTTTCATTTTCTCGCTTCAGGTAAGGAGCGAATGTGCTTGTACGGGTACCCGGACGGGAGATGGGATTTGTCGCTGCCAGAGAAGATGTTGCCGCCGGGCCTGCCGGAGCCGAAACTAGGCATCAACCGCAGGCCAGATTATGTGAACCGTCATGACTACCTGTCGTTCGTCGCCCGCCACTC
The DNA here is from genome assembly GCA_000582825.1 of Hordeum pubiflorum. Lineage (NCBI taxonomy): Eukaryota > Viridiplantae > Streptophyta > Magnoliopsida > Poales > Poaceae > Hordeum > Hordeum pubiflorum. The sequence goes on from CBMN010764005.1 coordinate 5,950, forward strand.
CGACTCGTGGCTCATGGGCGTCGCCTCTTTCTTGACTAGTCTTCTCGACGCCAACCAAAAGTATGTTACTACCAAACTACTAGTACTACTACTACTTCGTTGCACAAACAGTTTTTTTTTGTGCACTTTACATTTATAGGATATTTATATGTGCAATGTACATACGTCTGAGAAACATAACCATTTTTTCGCAAGAAAAAATGAGAAACGTAACCAATAATTTCACAACTCGTAAAGCATGTGCATGTAGAAGAATCTTTGAATGCAGCAAAAAGGGCAAAAACCTGTAACTTCTATATAACAAAATAGTATGCAATTCCTATGCTTTCAAACAAGCCTACAGAAGATTATACTTTTTTGACATAAGATCTTGTTTTTTATATAATTTAACAAACACGAGAGAGAAGACAGCTTCAAGAGAACTGTAGTCCTGCAGAACTAATTGTTAGAGCGTCATCATAAAATAGCGAGCTATGTTTATTAGATAGAGAACTAATTTAAATCATTATATTTGAGTGCATATATAGTTCCTCCATGCGTGAACAATGTCATGTGTTACATATTGCTTGCGCAGCCATTTCCTGATTTGATCATGTTGGTTTACTTTCTCTTTCAGGATGCGTTTATTTGATATGATGAACAAGATGTCAAGTGTCTATGATGAATTCTATCGCTCTTACGGTACTTCTTGGCTATCCACATTTGCGCCACCACCTCAAGACAGGATGCACAATGTATACAATCCAAACAGGGATTCGATCGCACCAGCTCAAGAGAACGTGTCCAATCCAGACGTAGACTCTATCACACATGCTGAAGAGAACGTGCCCCCATCTCAAGACTCGATGCAAGATTTGTCTGCTCCGAACAAAGACTCTAGGAAGCCTGCTGAAGACAAAGAAAGGGATCAGGAAGGTACAGACTTATGCGCAGCCTGTAGTGCTCAGTACCATGCAAATGCCTTTTGGATATGCTGCGACATATGTGACCAGTGGTTCCACGGCAAATGTGTGAAGATAACTGCCTCTGAATCAAAACATCTCAAAGTATTCAAGTGTCCTGACTGCATCCGCGACGAGATCGGAGAGTAGGATACAATATGTGCACCCTTCCTTTATTGTAGGGTATGCAGTCACCCTTGGTAGGAAAAATGCTTAGCTACAAAGGTAGTGAGAGAGGCATTACATTATTTTCGCATTTCGTTGGGGCCGGATATATTTACAGAATTCATTTTACAATGTTAACTGGATAATGTAAGAAAAGTAGTTTTTTTTTATCTTGCTCATTGGAGCGCTTCTATTCTCTTTCAATATTTGTTTGCACCAATCTTGAATAGTTCCCAGGTACTTAATTAGTGCAAGAACAAATTTTCACTTGTCAAATGTAGTGTAGACGTGTATAACCCATTACTTAAAGCTCCTAAAAAATTTAAAATATATTATTTGTGCCTTAGTGAAATAAAGAATGAATAATAGTAATATAAAATTATTAATAATGATAATAAAGATCATCGAACAGTGAGTATAAGAGAAACAAACTTCTGCGCAACGCGTTTAAAATCTGGTGCCTAGATCATCACCGTCTCATCGACAGGACAAACAACATCGATCTGGTGTTGTGCAAGTGTGTAACAAGAAGGGAGCGTTGGAAGCTCATGTATCGGCAGCTTGCCGGTTGTGTGAGTATGTCAAGATAGCCAGTTCTTGGAGGCATTGGTCTCGGCCGCAACAATTAGTTCATATCCTCCTTGCCCAATGCTAGCCGTAAGAATGACTGCTCCAATAGTATATTGATAGCCCGTTCGGATAAGGACCATGACCAAATTGTCTGTTTCTTAAAGATAGGTGGGGTTGGTTCTTTAATCAGAAAATTTTATTAGCTTTAAATTCTGATGATTATTTGTCATAAATAATATAATCACACCTCTTACATATTTAAATTAATAGAGTAATAATCCAAAAAATTGGTTTTTTGATCTATAGCTATGATTGTTTGATAGTTCTTCTAATATTCATAGAAATATGTTCACAAACAAAAAGTACCAATGAGAAGGTATGCATTTGAAGACATGATATAATAGAAGATGTCGCACTCACATGTTGCATGATGCATGGAACAACTGATAAACTAAACTACCCATTCTTGGTGCATGAGCCTGTGTCCACGTGTGTGGGATGATGAAAACGTTGCTACATACATGTAGTGCATCAAAACCATGGCATTTCAATAGGGAAATGCCAACGCCTCTTCGTTGCTGAGATAGGTGCAACCTGTTGATGCGTCCAAAATATATTTACCATGACAAACACTCTTTTTAGCTTTCATCCTACAAACTTAAATAAATGCATAGACTGGCATTGTTTTCAGCAGAACTGCCTTGGTATTTTCAACTTTGTCTGAAAATAAACTTCATTGAAAAACTCACGAAAAAATTCAAAGTTTTATACCAGTATAATTCCATTACCGCTTGATGGGGTCACCTACTAGTGGTAGGGTCACGGACCTGACATCCGAGGCCCACCTAGGACCCCACACCATCATTGAGGTCCCAGGACCATGGATGCATTCGGATGCATATATTAGGATCCACTCGGATCCACTATGTCACTCGGACGTCTTCCTGTCAGTCGGCCAGGCTCCAGCACTCGGGTGGAGACAAGACGTGGGCGACGTGGGAGCTCCAACGGCCGAAGGACTTAAACAATACTTCAAGTGTAGTCATAGCTCCCGTTAACAGTTGTACTTAAGGCTACTGTTACTAGAAACTGCCGTCATAATGGCATTAAGTCACCCTTGTAATGATGCTTAACGGGTCCTGGCGAACTCTATATAAGCTACTCTCGAGCTCCTGGACAAGGGTTCAACACCCTCTTGTAATCACACCCCCATGAGAAAACACAAGACTCTGTGCACGAGACGTAGGGTTGTTACCTCACCGAGAGGGCCCCAAACTCGTAAAATTCGAGTGCTACACTTGTGTCGTAGCTAGTCACCACCCCTCGTTCATACCCCTAGTACTCATTGTCAAGATCGTTGCCTCGACAGTTGGCGCCCACCGTGGGGCAGCGCATCTAGCGATATCCGGCGGAAGTGGGAGTGTCATCTTCATCATCATGATCATTGGCGGAGAGATCCGATCCGCCTCCTTGAGCTTTGTCGCCAACAATTCGGCATGTGTTCAGGAAGCTCCGCTGGATGTGGAGACATTGCCCACCCGTGGGGCGGCGCACTTCCATGCATATTCATTCGGAGTCCTACTTCGGCAGCCGTAGGTTCCGTACCTTCGACACCTTCCCTCTTAGTTGGACACCATCACGAGCGCTCTGGGCGCTCACGACATCAACGCTGGATCAAGCATGTTGAGGCCCTCGAGGAAAGGGTCGAGCAGGTGGCGATGCTCGACTCTGACGAGCCCACCCTTGATTTATTCTCTTTACCGCATGAGTACTCCACCGATGAGTCCGAGTGCGAGAGCAGCGAGTCTGCTACAGAGGTCCTGATTGCAGGGACTGGGCACTGGAACGGACCTCCCTGATATGCTGGGGGCTCCTCTCTCGGTCGAGCAACCGATGGCCTTAGAGATGGCTTCAATGCTGACGCCAAACCATACATCCCGCAACCCCTCGGTCGGGAGTAGCGGGAGGAGGTCAGGCAGTGGAATGAGCAAGTCTACTCGCCCCGATCATGGGGACGACCCCTGAAGCATTGGCCCTGGAGGCCACGCGCCTGGCCACTCTGGCTGAGCGTGAACAACTCGAGCGGCTGCATAAGGCACTCGACGATCGGGTTTTCCGGTATCAGCCCAGCTCCAGTTGGAACAACCGCCGATATGTCTCCGAACGACCGTCCACCAAATTATCAAGTGATACGCACTCCATTGCTGAACTTGGCCGCAACAACGTGAATAGACGAGTCCATCTAGTCATCTGGTTCCGCGGCAAGTGAAGGGATTCAGAAGATCGAGCCGCTCCTCAAGACTGCCCTGGCTCAGAATATGCCTGCGTCTTAGTCCTAGAACCGCATCCACAACAAGTTAGTCCGGGCAGACACGGTTGATGAAGAGGCCCTCCCTCTATAAGTGTATGAAAAAGCTCAACTGAAGCTAAGTGGGGTGTGCATCAAACTTGCTTGCTCATGA
>CBMN010764040.1:1765-14263 GCA_000582825.1 Hordeum pubiflorum
AGATCAAAGAGAGAGAATAATCCATCTTGCTAATCACTATGGACCCATAGGTCTGTGTTAGACTACTCACACATCATCGAAGAGGCTTCAAGGTTGACATAGAAGCCCTTCATGATCAATTCTCCCTCCGGCAGGGTGCCGAAAAAGGCCTCAAGATGGGATCATGGAAGAACAGAGACTTGCGGCAGTGGAAAATTGTTTCGGGTGGCTCTCTAGGGTTTTTGGAATATTTGGGATTTTATAGAAGTGGGATTAGGTCAAACGGAGCCACGAGGGGCCCACAAGACAACGAGGAGCACCCTACCCCCTGGGCACGCCCTGATGCCTTGTCGTCTCCTCGTCTGTCGTCTGGACTCCCCCTGAAGCTTCTAGGGTGTCTTCTGGTCCAGAAAAAATCGTCGAAAGGTTTCATAGCGTTTGGAGTCCGTTTGGTATTGATTTTCTGTAAAACCAAAAACATACGGAAAACAAGAACTAACACTAGGCACTGGGTTAATAGGTTAGTTCCCAAAAATGATATAAAACAATCAAAAATTATAGATACGTTGGAGAAGTATCAGGCGTCTCTCCCCCATGGTGTGCCTCCCTCGGCGGCGGCCACCAGCAGGAACTGCTGCTGCTGCTCCGGGTCTCGCTCGCGCTGATGCTCTACTCTTGCTCTCGCTCACGCTGCTGCATAAGCTGATGCAGCAACACGAGTTGCTGCTCTTGCTCGCGCTGCTGCTCCGAGCACTCCTGCGGTCCTGCCTCTGCATGAGCTGCTGCTCCGGTCGCTGCTGCCGCTACACGAGTTGTTGCTCCGGTTGCTCTCTGCTAGTGCATTCCCTGCTAGTGCATTCTCTGCTCGAGCATTTGCTGATTTAGATTTCTGCTTCTCTGCTACTAGTGCTCGAGCGGCCTAAACTACTAGTGCAGTGCTTCCCTGCAATACTAGTGCATTCCATAAAATTCAGTTTCGACAGTAAAATTCAGTTTTAACAGAAAAAAATAGTTTCGACTGTAAAATTCACTTTCGACAGTTAAGTTTAGAGTCACCCGTTTTTACATCACCCGTTGAAGCGGCCGGCACACGACTGATATATTTTACATCTAGTACTTTTTGGTGATGTATTTTACATCATATATTCGAGATGCTATTAGAATCCCACATCAGATTAACATTGTTTGTCTTGTCCTGCTTTACCCTCGCCGTCATACACCTCACCGGAGTTGCTCCAACGACGGAATCCCTCACAGCTAGCGGAACAGTACCCTTGGCGCCATCTTCAGATGCCTAAGATCTCTTTCCCCGTCCCCGACAAGCACATCATTCGCAGCATCCGTAGCGACCCACCCAATGATGTCGAGGTCAACATGACTTTGCCTAAGAGGTTGTACACTCGTCACATTGCTTTCTTACTCTACATTCATGTCGATCCCTTAGGGCTACTTTGTTTCATAGGAAAAAGTGAAGGAAAACATAGCAATAGGAAACTTTCCTATGGTACTACTACTATTCAATTATTCATGCATTTGGTTCAAAGGAATGGAGCTGAACAAAATTTAAGGATTTTTTCCTTTCGTGTCTGTTTCAAAGGAAAAACATAGAAATTTTAACATCCACCCAGACCACCTTTTCAAAATCCTATGCATGAAAACAACACTACGTGAATTAGTGGCATAATAACATTCTAACTGTACATATTTTCATGTGGTTTGACTTCAATTTGACCATGTTTCTTTGCATTCTAGTGAACCAAACACCCAAGTTGACATAAATCTTGTGTTTACAAATGTTCTGTTTTCCACGTGCATTCCTATCCTATTCCTGTGTAATTTCTATCCATGCGTTTTCATAATCCTACAAACTAAAGGAGCCCTTACAGAATTACTTCAGTTACAAATAGGTGTTGAAGAATACTTTGTGTGGTTTGTCCTGCTCCCGTCGCGCCGTCGTCTGCCTCACCCGAGTTGCTCCATCAACGGAAGCGTCCACCACACTAGACATCATGACTCCTGACCGTCTTTCGCCACCTCAGATCTCCTTCCCCACCACCGACAGCAACACAACTGCATCACCATCACCGACTCAGCTGATGAACCTAAGGGCTACACTGGTCCGCAAGAGAGGTCACACTCTTTTCTGTCTGCTTATATTACGCACTGCTTAATATTAACTGCTACTTTATGATCATGTCACCTCTTAGACTCCAATTCAGTTCCAAATTAATGTTCAAACTTGAATTTTAAAATTCTTCAGGGGCACATACCAAGGCAACATTGAATAGTATCTCTGTCTACTACCTGGTCCATCTAGGGTATCTAATATGTGATTCATCTTGGGTGGGAAACAAAAGTAAAGCAGTCATCATATGTATTTTTTATTAAACTAAAGCTATCATCTGCGTGTTATCATTATTTTGGATCTATCTACGGGTTGTTATCATCACTCTGGATTTCTGCATGCACTTTTTACATAATCCCACTATTTTTTTCCGATGCATGTCAGTTCTTGTGCACAATCATGCTGAACATATAGAGAAAAAGAGAAGAGTCTTACGCGGCAATACCATGTCATGCAAACGTCGCTCCATGGTGAGTGCAATGGCAGACCCCCTCCCCGCCCCCTCTAGATTGTAATCCAGAGGAAGATAGATGTTCAGAGGTGGATTCAGAGGAACTTAACCACTCCTATTTACCCCATGGGGTCTTTGCTCTAACTTGACATGATGATGTTGGCCATATCATGCATATGGCACCTTGCATTGCTTACTGTCGACATCATATATGCCATCTGCTTAGTTTAGACATGTTCTGTCACTACCGCATGAAGGTCCTAAGATGACACATTTATTGAAGACCCTTCGACCAAATTATGTGCGATGCATGAATCACAAACGATATAGTTATAGAACCGTCTCCAATTAAGTGAACTGTGTACGATGGTTGATCCATCAAGCATGATTCAGATAACAATTGTGTGTGCGATACATGTCATACAATTGGTCCATACGAACTGGTTGCGATGAGCCAAAATAACACAAACGATTACTCAGATAAAGATGTGTGCGATAGACGGTATACATGTCACTCGACTGAACTGTTTGCGATGAGCAATATGTGGCCATTTTTATGGGTGGACATGAGCTACTTAGTGCACAACCCATTGGTCAAAGAGGAGATGACTTTGGGGAAGAAGGTGTAGTTTGAGGCATGGCTCAACATCTCTATCATATTTTGCAGTGTCACTTATCTATGATGTAGACTTCCATTCTGAACCCTGGTGGCAACTTTCGTAAGCTTGGGCACATTTGGATGGAGTAGTCATTGTTGCACTCTCGTGAGTGATGTACATGTTGCCCAGGACGACGACCAAATGAAGAAGCTCTCATAGTCTGATGCATGTGTGTAGCGGCGGAGCTTGAGCAAAAATTAAGATGTGGCCATGACTGAAGGGGAGCAAATTAGTAGGGAAGGAGGGGTTAATCTCTAGTTGAGACACTAGGTACGCCTAAAATCTTGCATGATCTTCAATGAATGCAAAAATTAGGGAGGGGCATGGCCCTGTTGGTCTATGCTAAGCTACTCCGCTGCATGCGTATATTCACCCCAAATTAACCTTAGAGGCATTTGTTTGTGAGAAACTGATAAAACATATCAACATTATAGAGTGGCCAAAACTTGATATACTCATGTGCTAATTTGGACCATGCTCTGTTTGTGGATCACATCACCTAACCACAAAACACATGCCTTACCACCAAAAGTGTATGCATATGAAAAATCCCACACACCCATGATTTATTGAAGGATTAAAGCCAGGTGAGGAGGTGCCCGTCTTAATTGGAGACAATTAGGTCATGACTCACTTCGCTCAACTGTGGTGGAGTTTTTTTTTTGTATCAGCAAATCATGTTGTAGTTTTATGCTTAAAATCATGGTTGGTTTGTGTTTTGTGAGGGGTGTTTGGTTGAGGTCTTTGAGGGAAAACAAAACTTCACACAATCAGGGAAGGGATGCTAACGCCATCTGACGGGCTTACATACTGTACATGCCTATTTTTTTGGGAGAGCAATGCCACTTCTAGCTAATAATTGATCTTCCTAGTTAGCATGTCTCCTCTTGGGAATGGCATACCTCACCTATGGTGAGATAGAGCATCACCCCACCTACATCTCTTCATGAAATGGGCCACCCAATACCACTCGATGGATAGAGTGGTCTTAGCATAAACTCGTTCTTTCTTGCTTGGTTATTTATTTGGTGTTTGGTAGCTAAGTTCTTGTCTGGATTTCTTCTTGTTCTTCCTTCGTTCTATTTTTTTTCTTTCTTTATTCATTTCATGTTTCTTAATTTTCCCATTTTCTTATTTTCTTTATTTTTTGTTGCCTTTTCTTTTTTGTTCTTCTGTTTCCTTTTGTGTGTTTTCATTCCTTTCATATGCAGATGATATAAACTTCTTTCATGTGGCACTTTTTCCCGGTGTTCATATTTCTTTATTTTCCTTTTATTATTTTGAACTTTTCTATTGTTGTTTCCTTTTCTTCTTTCCTGTTTATTCGTCGTGCATTTTGTAAAAGTATTTTTATTTCTCGTGTATTTTTTAAAGTACCATTCATTAGAAAATGCTTCCCATGTATTTAAAAACGGCCCTCATGTGTTACGAAAATGGCTATCGTATATTAAAAAAATGGTAAACCCATATTGAAGAAAATCTTCAATATGTATTAGAAAATATTCAGTTTGTATTAAAACTTCTCATCATTTATTCTAAAATGTTTTCCATGCATTGAAAATGTTTCTTTTATATTAAATATTCATTGGTATTAAAAATGCTTATCATGTATGAAAAAAAATTCGTGGTGTATTTAAGAAATGTTCAATGTTCACATAAAATATATTCATCATGTATTAAAAATTATATTATAAAAACATTCACAGTATATTAGTAAAATTTAGTGTGTATTTGAAAATTTCCATCCTATATGTGAAGAATATTTATTATTTTTTAGAAATAGTTTTTTTAAGTATGATTTTTTCAAACTACTTGAACAGTTTTAAAAGTATAAGGCACACTTTTTGAATTAGATTTGTTTTGAAAAGAATACTTGAACACTTTCTATAAATATCACAAAGAAGTTTTGCCTTAGACTTATAAAACTAGTGAGTAATTTTCAATACATTGTTTTTGCCTTTTTCATGTTACGCATATTGTTGATGAAACCACTAATGTGACTTTGAAACAAACTGCACCATCGAAGCAATTATACTTTCCTTTTAGTGACTGACATCCATATACAATCACTTCTTCGGCAGGCCCAACAAGCGGCCATTATATGTAGGCGAGGCGAGCGAGATGATTACCCCGTTTCCTCCCATCAGAGCTATTTGTCACTCGTACCGATTCGTATAACGTCTCGTCTCTGGCATCCGCACATTTGGCCGACCCAGAAATCAGGTTGTTGCTTGGGTCGCTTCGCGAGTCGTTACACTAGGTCCAGTTTTTCTTCTTCTTCGTTGTCTAACTTTCTGGTCTGGTTCGGCTTTTATTACTTTTTCTTTTCTTTTATTTCCTTTTCTAATGTTTTTCCTTATAATTTTCTTTGGCTTTTATTGAAATTTTCCTTCCTTTTTTGCGGCTTTCCTTTTTTCCAGTGCTTTATACACATTTTTTTTGTTTTCAACAGTTTTTATTAGTTTTTTTGTTTATTTATGGTTTCTTTGGTTTTTTCCATTTCCTTTTTGTTTTTCTGTCTTTTATTTTCACCGATTTTCTTTTTTTTCACATATGTCTAATTTTTTCTTACACATTTTACATTTTGCGCATACATCAGATGTATTTTTTATACACGTGATATTTTTTCAAATACATGGCTAATTTTTTTTTCAAAATATAAATTTGATGTCTATGTTTCCATACACATTGTACATTGTTTTTATAAATATAGACATTTTTTATATACATCTAACATGTTTAAATACATGATTAACATGTTTTCAAATACATGTTTTGGAAATAATGTAATAACAATACACGTTGAAACATTTTTCTGAATGATACAATATATTTACTTTAAATTAGGTCACTATTTTTTTTACATTGTATAAGCATTTTTCAAAAATGTCATGAACATATTTTTTCAAATGCGTGAATTTGTATGAATGTCACCTACATTTTATTTAATGGTATGAAACATGTTTTTGAATTATTCAAATATTTGTTTGATTGTATATACATTTTTTAAATGTCACGGCAATTTTTCGAAATGCAATAATTTTTTAATATATTTTTGTTAGAATGCCATCAAGATTTTCTAAAAGTTGCACGGACATCATTTTAGCACTGCATAAACAATTTAAATATAACTATTTATATTTTTATATATTTAGGAATATAAATAAATGTATACAAAATTCAAAACAAATGAGTGATATTTTTTATGGGGGCTGTTACGCGTCCGCGGGGTGATGTTTAGAAAACATCCGCCGCCATCGTGAGCTTGACAACCGTCCGATCTTCTTTCAGTGAGCGTGCATCGCTTTGCAACACGTGCCTTGTTGCGCTTCTATCGAACTGTTTTTTTTTTTAAACAAGGCCTATGTTTCAGAAACAAGATCTCTGTTATAAAAAAAAACTTTGCTCTTGCCCCGTTGTAACAAACGTAGTGTTGTGTGCTCTTTACCTTGGCAACAAGAGGCCTGTTGCAAAAACAAAAAAATCCCCGTCACACCAACTTCATCAAATATCTGACGGGCGTTTTAACTTTTGCAGTATAGATTATGTTGTAGAATTTTCCGTAACACAGAACATGTTGCAGAAAATGTCTGTATATTTTTTTGCAACAGAGTTTGTTATAGAATATTTTCTGCAATAAAGATCGTGTTGCGAAAACATCTATAAAATTTTATTTATAACAGAGTGTGTTATAGAATATTTTCTGCAACAAAGATTGTGTTGCGGAAACATCTATAGAATTTAAGGTTGTGTCACGCGTCGGCCGACGGATCTTTTTAAATTCCGTCGTCATTGCAAAAACTTGTCAGCTTGCGGCGGCACGGTCGGACACGTGCAACTTCTGCTGGTGATGTTGTAGATTATTTTTTTCGCTTTTTTGCAACATGGGAGTTGTTGCGGAAGAAATTTTGCAACACAACTAATGTTGCAGAAAACTTTCTATGCCATGCGCACACGCGTCGCATTGAACCTATATCAATTGTACTAGATGGACCTATACAAGACACGTGTCGCAAGGAGGAGGCAACGAACGTCTTGCATGCGATCTGCTGGCTGGAACCAATCATTTCTCATTTTTTATTGGGTGAACCAAGTATTATTCATCAAATACCACAGAATATGTGATAGAGTTCGGTCATGGGATTGATCAAACCAAATGTGGCGTCCCAGACCTAACAAAAACGAAAATCTGGCTAAACTATGTGCTTTAGTGTTAATTAACAACACGACCTATACACAGTCTAATAAAGACGCTTGCAACTTGATCTCGCTGATAATGGCTCCATTGCTTCCTCGACTTTTTTTTTTGAGAATCTCCTCGACTGTAAGCGAGCCCAGGCTGCGAACTGAGCCCACCAATGTCATGCGAGCCAAAAGGCAGACCCAGGCCCCAAACGCAGCTCCAAATGCCATCACCGGCTTCTCCACTCGCCGCCGCAGCCGCATGACCCCCGCCGCCGGCCGCCCATCACCTCCGGTCGCGACCCTCCTCGGCCGCTGCCGTACTCTTCGCTGCCTCGCGCAGCTCCACGCCCGCATCGTTCGCCTTGGCCTCCACAACCACCACGCCCTCCTCGCGCGTTTCACCGCGGCCTGCGACTCGCTCGCCTCCCCCTCCGTCGCCGACTCCTTCCTCTCGGCTCTCCCTTCCCACGCCGTCCCGCTCAGCCTCCGCAACGCCGTCCTCGCCTCGCTCTCCCTCCATTGCCCGCTCCACGCTGCGCTTGCGCACTTCAATACTGTCCGCCGCACCGCCTGCCCCGACGCCTTCTCTTTCCCTCCCCTCCTCCGCGCGTGCGCCCGCGTACCCTGCAAACCCACCGGCTCCGCATTGCACGCCGCAACCATACGCCTCGGCCTGGATGCCGACCTTTTCGTCCGCACAGCGCTCATCCAGTTCTACGGAAGCTGCAGCTCTGCTGGCGCATCCCGGATGCTTTTTGACTCAATGGTCATTCCCAGTGACGTTTCCTGGACTGCCATTATCATGGTCTACGTCGACTGTGGTGACATCGTGTCCGCCCGGGAGCTTTTTGACCGAATGCCACACAGGAACGTGGTTCATTGGAATGCCATGGTTGGCGGGTACGTGAAGTGCGGGGACCTGGAGAGTGCGAGGAGGCTGTTCGAAGAAATGCCCCAAAGAACTGCTGCAGCGCACACATCGTTGATCGGTGGGTATGCAAAGGCAGGAAATATGCAAGTTGCCAAAAGGCTGTTCGATAAGTTACGTGACCAGGATGTGTTTTCATGGTCAGCAATGATATCAGGCTATGCACAGAATGGTTATCCTGGAGAGGCTTTAAGGATTTTTAATGAGTTCCGTGAGAAAGACATATGCCCAGACGAGATTGTTATTGTTGCTCTGATGACAGCGTGCTCCCAACTGGGCAACATCATGTTAGCAAAATGGATTGAAGGTTACATCGCGACTTATTCCATAGATATGAACAATGCCCATGTGTTGGCAGGTCTCATAAACATGAATGCAAAGTGTGGGAACATGGAGAGGGCTACTGCTTTATTCGAGTCCATGCCAGTTCGAGACGTGTTCTCATACTGTTCGATGATGCAAGGTCATTGCCTCCATGGTTCAGCTAACAAGGCTGTTGAGCTTTTCTCTAGGATGCTCTTGGAGGGCCTCTCCCCAGATAATGCTGTGTTTACAGTTGTTTTGACAGCTTGCAATCATGCTGGCCTAGTAGAAGAAGGGAAAAAGTACTTTGCTCTGATGAAGAATGAGTATTTGATCATGCCATCTGGCGATCACTATGCTTGCCTTGTCAGTCTTCTCGGGCATTTTGGGATGCTGAGAGATGCATATGAGCTTATTAAGTCAATGCCAGGAAAACCTCATCCGGGATCATGGGGTGCATTGTTGCGTGGATGCATACTCCATGGTGATATTGAGCTTGGAAAAATTGCTGCGAAGAAGCTTTTTGAAATTGAACCAGATAATGCTGGAAATTATATTACCCTGTCAAACATTTATGCTAACAATGACAGATGGGCCGATGTTTCTGAAGTTAGAGCTGAAATGGCTGGAAAAGGGATAACAAAAATAGCAGGTCGAACCGTTGTTCTACAGTGAGGCATTTGTTGAGACTATTGATGTATTTAACTATTTATCTTGTCTTAACTTTGCTGACCTTATTGGATGTTGAGTAGAGTAGTAGACTTCTGCTGTGAATGTGGAAAAAGGACAATATGTGTGCTTTGCATTGTTAACCCATGATGATTATGAAATCATCAGAAACCAATGATTTGCACTCAAGTTGGGGGATGTTTATGGTAGAAGATTGCTGCCCTTTGACATAGACAGCATGTTAGTTTACAACCTGTCTCGGGTTAATAAGAGTCATCAAGCCATCTGAGGTGAAATGTTCACTTCTGCATAGTGCTTGTAGTTATATGCTGACATTACCTCGTGTTAAGAACCAGAGGATGATGTGATTGCTGGGGAGATTTCATCTACTGCTGCCATTGCTGAGTCATTCCTTAATCTTTCTTTACTACCTATTCAGTTTGTGCGCTTTTAGCATACAAGGTAGTGCCACTATAGCTGTGATTGCAATGTTGGTGAAAGCTATAATCTCTGTTGAACACTTGAACTGAAATCATCCAATCTTGTTTCACAAAAACAGAGCATTTCAGGTATATAATGAACTCGTGAATGTAAAATGAACATATATTTCACTTTTGTTTCTTATCCGCATACTTTTGTATAATGTACCTGCATATGTTTTTCTGCGATGTTAGAAATGTGAAAGGTTCCTTTTCCCCCGCACAATGTACATGTATGGATTGTCTATCTTTTAACTCCCAGCAGAGAAGATGAAAAGGTCTGCATATCAGTTCCTCCCCCCCTGCCGTTTCCTATCTGCCATGCCTTGCCCTTCCACTCCAACCCTGTTTCTGTGCTCTTCAAGGAGAAGGTCCAAGTTATTCTCAAACCACACCGACCAGCTAACTCCCACAACAAGAACTGTGCTGTACCTTTGCTGCACCTGAAGTCTCTATGGCTCTGCCCATTGTGTTTTTCACGGCGATCTGCTCCACATTTTGCTGTGTTGTCACCATGACCCAGAACACCACATCGAGCCACTGGGAGAGACCAAGGAGTGGGGTCTACCTCATGGTGAGTTTTACAATGTGGAAAGCTGAGGTGTTCTCCTGGAAGAGGCGTACAATTGCAAATTTTTTGGCCTGCAGCTTCCTCTGCCCACGGTAAAGAATGATGGGGTGTCACCGGCATGGCTGAGGATCACTGAGCAGAGGCGAGGGTGACAATGTAGAGGGGTCAATGCTGCTGGTTATGCAGGCGGTACCTTCGGGGCCTTGCCAGCATGCTTGCCATGGTAGGTGCAAGGACAGGGATGGGGAGGGTGATACAGAGATGGGAACAGAAAATGGTTGTGCGTATGATGTGTAAGCGCCACATCAGTGAAAAGTGAAAACCACTTGTGAAACCAATTGATGGTTTCGAATATTTAGATAGCGAGGCTTAGGTGGTTTAGAGCTACGGTGGTGGTTTCTTGTGTGGCCTTTCCGTGTGACTTTGTGTAAACTGGTGGTAACTTCCGTTGATACTTTGCTAAGAGAATTCTCTTAGATCTGCTTCTACCTGGGGGTCCTAATGTCTTAAATGATCTGGATGCCTGGTGCCCTAGTTTATTAGGGAAGAGATCCTTTTTAGTTCCATCTAGGTGTCCATACTGAATTGTATTTGAGATGCACCGTGTTAATTGCTATCTTCTTGTTAAAGCTATCTTTGACTTTCTTCTTTCTGGATTGTCTTTTTCAAGATGGTTCATCAAGTAAAAGAATGCTCTTTTTTCCCCTTGCAGAAAAGCGAGAAAGGATCATTTTTATTTTGTTGCATAGGGAAATTTGTGAACCTTGTTATTATCCCTCACTTTGGGATCAGTCTTCAGTGTTCCCAGCATCTGTCAAATGGAAGTCTCTTCAGAAGTTTTGAGGACTAAAGCTTTCGAAGGTCAGTGCCTCAACTATATTTCCTTAAGGTGCTAAGTGCTGACTGCGGAGTCCAGTTAGACTTGCTAGCTAAAGATTGCCGCTAGATGAAGAAAGTTCTGTGTGTGTTCTTTGCAGGTATTCTGGAGGACACGGTATCATTTCACAATAATGTCCCTTATCAAGATAAGAAGTGTTGACATTTGATATGAAAGTACTTTCAAGCTTCACCTTTGAGAGTTATGTAGAGGACAAGGCACACTTCCAGTTTTTTTTCACTTCGATAGCATGTGACACATGCTTTTAAACTGATCGGTATGTGCATGGGTGACCTACACACAAATGCATTTCTTCTCTTGATTAATGTGCATGAATTTGGTAATATGTATCTGTTGTTCCAGTTATTCATAATGCTAGCGTGAGCTGCCATGTTGTACTTCTGAATATATGTCTTACCAAGTCATAGATAGATGTGTTGATAAATATGTAATGGCATTGCAGTTCATTGCGGTTATTGTACCTATAAGTAATTGGGACAAGTTTTAAGAGGGTATCATTTAATTGATAAGATGAACTTAAGCAGCAATATGCCAATATAGCATGATCAAATTCAAGTTTTGTTATCACATGTTTTGAATTTTTATCTAATACTCCCTCCGTTCCTAAATATTTGTCTTTTTAAAGATTTCACTATAAACCACATACGGATGTATATAGACATAATTTAGAATGTAGATTCAATCATTTTTCTTCATATGTAGTCCATAGTTGAATCTCTAGAAAGACAAATATTTAGGAACGGAGGGAGTATATAATTTGTTATGTGTGTCCATGTTTAGGTCCATTACTACATTCATGGTTGACAGCAAAGTGTACACACTTATCATATGTGATGTTCATGCCAAACCATAGGAGCCAAACAAGTAGGTGCTAGAGTAAACAAAGAGCAAACAACTGAGAGAGATATTGCCATGTTCAGGGTTGAAACTGCAAAGTCCTGTAGTCACAGCAGGGACCCGTTTTTCAGTTTATTTTTCTAGAAATCACTTCAGCAATATGCACGGATAATTAGAGTTCAGTTATGTTTCATCATTTCTGCCACACCTGCACTCCCGTTTCTCATAGTGTTATCCGCCAGAAGTGACACGGATACCAATGTCCGCGCGTTTCAGGTCTAAAGGAGGGTTTTGGAACAGTGGTTGTGTTATGACCGGCGTGCATTACAGCCGGAGGAGGCCCAAGGGCGCATCCGATTAGGGGCCTGGCCCAACTTATCTTTATTTTTTGGCACGTAGAGTATTATATAAACA
>CBMN010764047.1:0-10134 GCA_000582825.1 Hordeum pubiflorum
GGGGGGGGGGGGGGAGCGGGAGGGGATTTTAAGGGGTTTGATTCATGTTTTTCTCACTGGGTTTGACATAGGGGTTGGTCAAGAGATTTTTGTGACGGATGTGATGGAGGGGATGCCCTTTGTTTTCTCATTTTTTGGAAAGTAGCATATGATTTTTTGTGATGTGCACCTTTATCTTTTTTTGTAGGATTTGTAGATGGGGTGGTAGTCCATTTTCGTCCCCTTGTGTCAGGCATCTTGGGTTTGCTAGTGTAGTTTAGTTCTTTTTTTTCTGAATTAGGTGTTGTAGGTCTTGTTGCAAATAGATGTATGTAGGGTCTATTTTTTCAGTAGATTTTTTGATTATATGGATCTTTTCTTTTTTTACAATTATGTGAGGAACTAGGTTATGATTTTCTTTTAAGACATAGTTGCAGAATGAGTCGTTTGATCATTTTTTTGTTGTTGCAAGAACGACGTCATACGTTTTTTTAGTTATGAGAGATTCTAGGTTGATGTTTTATAGGATATGTTTCTCCAAGTTTTTGTTAAAGTGGTTAACAGAAGCAGTGTGAGTGTTTACAATGAGGAAAGGAATATCAGTGGCAACACACATGCACTTTTTTCAGTAGAGGGGGTGTTCAGTAATGAGAGATTTTCGGATAACTCTGGTTTTCTGTTTGATGTTCACTGAAGTGGTAACATGTGGACTGCAATGATGTGTTTTGTAGCTAGTTTTTTTTTCTGATTGTTGGGTCTAAGTGTCCAGTGTGTTTTTGAGTGGTTGTCCTCGTAGTAGGTTGGTACTGCCTTTTTTATTTGCTATATATGATACTTCAGTTTTTATTAGGTGTGAATAATGAAAATAGTGCATGAATCATAATTAATGTGAATCACTAATCTACCAGGAGCTTTAACATATTGGTGACCTTTTGGTCCATTTTTAGTTAAACCATTTTGTTTCTTCTTACTAGTCTCAAAATAGCACTAATCTGATTTCGTTTCTACTTACCATTTTTGTTTTGTTTGATTATATATAGTGTGTGATTGTAGAAGGTTCTGGTTTATTTGACAGCTCCATCTTACTAGTATCAAAAAAGCAATAGTGATATTTACTTTTTTCTTCTTCTGAAATTTGTATGACAGGATGGTTTGCCCGGTTTACCATTCTTTATGTGATGGCGACACCGCAGAGAGTTGGGGAATCTTTGTGAACAATGCTGCTGAGACCTTCACAGTAAGTTTTTGTTTTTGTTCCATGTTTTTTTCATTTGTTTGTATTTGTTCTTTTTTCTCTGCTAGGTTTACTAAACATTTTCCTTCCTGTTTTCTGAACTTTTTTGGTCCTTTTTCTCAGATCTTATCATGCTCTGTGAGGGACAACCTGAGGTAAATAAATGGAGGGTTCTCGAATTTCAAAGCACACGGGCGTAGGTATTCGCTGGATGTGTACAGAGGGTACAATATCACAGTGATAGGTGGTGATGACTGGGTAAAGTTCATCGCTGACTTAAATCTTGGGGGTGGTGAGTTGGTTGTTTTCAATGCATCTCGGCGCATGGTTAAGGCGTATGTATGCTATGTCAATTTGTCCGTCTCACCTGAAGTCATTGTTATTGATGAGGATGAAGGTGGTGAAGGTGATGTTCCAGAGGAGGAGGTGCTAAATGATGAACACACATGGAAGCAGGTTGTCCAGATATTGTTCACAACAGGAATGGAGTGAAGCTGAAGCATCAAGGATGCATGTTGTGCTTACCATCAACAACGGGTTTGTTGGATCGCCTTTTGTGCACCGCCTCACAGATCCGAATGTGAAAAGGAAGCTTATGGTAAGTGTTGTAGACCCCAAGTAATTCTTTTTTGTTTTTAGTTGTCTTAAAAATGAGTTTTTCTGTGTTATGTTTCCTTAGAAATCCCGAAGAAAGTGGCTGAATCCTTGAACACTGCTTCAAGTGGTGTTGTTGGCATTTGCCTTGGAGCCGGGTTGTGCACCAAACTTCCTTACAAAAAAGATATTGACGGACGTATGGTGTTAAACAAAGGTTGGGGTGTTTTTGCATCCCAGAACAAGGTTGAAGTAGGTGAAGCTATTGTTTGCAACTTCAGAAGGAGCAATGCAGGAGGCATGAACATTATTTGTGTTGTGGATCGCTTGAAGATGCCAGTAGAATAAAAGGAGGGGCACTACAACATCGGAAGCTAGTACTTTACTATATATCTATTTATCTCGCAATAACCAGGATAGAACTAGAAGTTTATATGTGTGTGTGCGTGTGTTGTAATCAGCTGTCTCCCAGTGATCAGCACACAACTCCCAGGTTATATGTGTCATATGCGGGTATGTCGCAATGATGAAGTCAGACTTAGTAGTTAATAATGCTTTTGTGGTACAATGTGCTATATGTGTTATATGCTATGTGGGGTTGGTATCTTTTTCATATTTATATTTTTGTTTTTTGTATTTTTCTTCTTCTTTTTTTTGTTGTAAACTTTTGTGTGGGTGACTTCATTGCATGCTCGGCGAGGTGAATACTCAACAGATTGGTCGTGGCGGGCAAAAGCGCAGTATGTGTGCAAGGATATGAGGCATAGTTTTTTTTTTTGCCCCTCGATGTAGTTAGGTCATGCATATATACTTATTCTGTTTTCCCCATTGTCGGACTCTCATGCCCATGCTGCTTTTAAGTTTTTTTGTCTCGTTCTTTTGCTATGAGAGTGGAGTAAACCCTGTAAGTTAAATACAGTGATTTCTTGTAGGGGTCTGGGGGGAGATATAATTGAATTGGGAATGGAGTAAAATGCTCTTTCTCTGACTTATTTAACATCAGAATTTGCGAATGCATATTTTCATTTGGGTGTATGCCCTAAGTACATTTTTTAAAGTCAAACAAATCGTAGCGGCCAATACACTTTTTTGTGGTAATAGTATTATATTGTTTTCATCTTTATTGGTATTAAGTATTTTGTTTTCACTTTTTTCGTTGACTCATCCTTCCTAATTCACTTTTTATTTTGTTGACTTTTTTTTGCAATTTGATATTAAAGGAGTCTAAAAATAATAGTACCCCAAATTGTAACTACTTACATGTGTTTTGTTGGAACTCAAACTTTTTTCCAAGGCAGGCCACAGCTTGTGATTCTAATGGTGGTTTGTCGTAGTTGCATCCCTTCCCGGGACGTTGTTGCAATTGGAGCATTTTTTTTCTAAGACAGCCGCAACTGCAAGATTTTGTAAGGCAGTATGCAACTACAAAGACCACAACTACAACTTTTCTAAGGTAGGCAGCAACTGTAACTTTTCTAATGCAAGCCACAACTGCATCTTTTACAAGGCAGGCCGCAACTGCAAGTTTTGTAACATAGACCGCAACTGCAAGTTGTCTAATGCAGGCCGCAAATGCAAGTTTTCTAAGGTAGGCCGCAACCTGGGATTCTAAAGGTGGGTTTTCATGGTTGCGTGCCCCCAGGCATTTTCTGCCACTGGAGCTTTTTTCTAAGGGAGGCCGCAACTACAACTTTTCTAAAGGCAGGTCGCAAGTTTTCTAACGGAGGCCGCAACTGCAAGTTTTGTAAGACAGGCCGCAACTGCAAGTTTTCTAAGGTGGGCCGCAACCCAGGAATTCTAGTGGTGGTTGGTTGCATGTCTTCCCCGGGCATTTGTCGCCAATGGAGCTTTTTTTTCTAAGGCAGGCAACAACTGCAACTTTTCTAAAGGCGGGTCGTAGCCGCCGCAACTGCAAGTTTTGTAAGGCAGATCGCAACCGCAAGTTTTCAAAGGCAGGTCGCAACCGCAAGATTTCTAAGGCAGGCCGTAATCGCAAGTTTTTACTAACTCAGCATGCAATTGCAAGTTTTCCAAGGCAGACTACAACCGCAACTTTTCCAAGGCAGGCCGAAACCGCAAGTTTCCCAAGGCAGGTCGCAACTGCAACTTTTTCAAGGCAGGATGCAACTGCAAGTTTTCCAAGGCAGGCCGCAACTGCAAGTTTTCTAAGATAGGTCGCAACTGCAATTTTTCTAAGGCAGGGCACAACTGCAAGTTTTCCAAGGCATACCGCAACCGCAAGTTTTCCAAGGCGCAACCGTAAGTTTACTAAGATAGGCCGCAACTGCAAGTTTTGTAAGGTTGGCCGCAACTTGGGATTCTAAAGGTGGGTTTTCATCGTTGCATGTCTCCCCCCGGGCATTTGTCTCCACTAGAGCTTTTTTTTTCTAAGGCAGGCTGGAATTGTAAGTTTTCCAAGACAGGCCGCAACTGCAAGTTTTGTAAGACAGGCCGCAACTGCAAGTTTTCTAAGGTAGGCCCTAACCTGGGATTCTAAAGGGAGTTTTTCATGGTTGCATGTATCCCCCCGGGCATTTGTCGCCACTGGAGCTTTTTTTCTAAGGCAGGCCGGAACTGTAAGTTTTCCAAGGCAGGCCGCAACTGCGACTTTTCTAAGATAGGCCGCAACTGCAAGTTTTGTAAGACAGGCCGCAACTGCAAGTTTTGTAAGGTAGGCCGCAACCTGGGATTCTAAAGGTAATTTTTCATGGTTGCATGTCTCCCCCCGGGCATTTGTCGCCACGGGAGATTCCTTTCTAAGGCAGGCCACAACTGCAAGTTTTCCAAGGCAGGCCGCAACTGCAACTTTTCTAAGATAGACCGCAACTTGGAAGTTTTGTGAGACAGGCCGCAACCGCAAGTTTTCTAAGGCAGGCCGCAACCTGGGATTCTAAAGGTAGTTTTTCATGGTTGCATGTCTCCCCTAGGGCATTTGTCGCCGCTGGAGCTTTTTTTTTCTACGGCAGGCCGCAACTGCAAGTTTTTCAAGGCAGGCCGCAACTGCAAGTTTTTCAAGGCAGACCGCAACTGTAAGTTTTCCAAGGCAGGCCGCAGCTGCAACTTTTCTAAGATAGGCCGCAACTGCAAGTTTTCTAAGACGGGCCTCAACTGCAAGTTTTCTAAGGTAGGCCGCAACTTGTGATTCTAAAGGTGGTTTTTCATGGTTGCATGTCTCCCCTCGGGCACTTTGTCTTTGTCGTCAGTGGAGCTTTTTTCTCTAAGGTAGGTCGCAACTACAACTTTTCTAAAGGCAGGCCACAGCTGCAAGTTTTCCGAGGCAAGCCGCAACTGCAAGTTTTCTAAGGCAGGCCACAACCTAGGATTCTAAAGGTCGCTTTTCATGGTTGTATGTCGTGTCAGTCAACTTCTCTTCGGGTTGGGTCATTGGTCTTTGTGGGAGATAATGTGTCAGCCATGGTAAAAGTTGCTCCCTGAGTAAGCATGGGCGCCCACCTATCTAAAGGGATTTTCTCATCTTGATGTGTTGGGAGGAGTTTGTCTTCCCCGGGCGTCGTTGCCACTAGAGCTTTTTTTCTAAGCAGGCCGCAACTACAAGTCTCATTTTCTAGCATTTGTGAAGTTTCATTTTTTTCCTATAGTCATTTTCTTTACTGTTTTTATATTTTAGTTCTTCCTGTTTTTTAATTTTGGTACAGTCCATGGACTTTTTAAAAAAAATACTTAATTTTATACTGTTTTTATATTTAGTCCAATTCCCCCGCCATTGTATCATTTATTTATTTTTTTGTACCGACAATGGATTTTCTAATCTAGTTCAAATATTTTATTTCAATTTTTTGTTTTAGAAGAAATATTTATTTCAATTTTTTATTTTGCAACACAGCTCTATTTACATGTTTTTTACAATCGAGATATTTCAAAAAAATAGGGGTATTACAAAAACTTTCTTCCTTGTTAAATTCAAAATCCTTGTTTCTTCTCTTACTGGAGTGTCGAGCAAGCGTACAACCCCCATGTTTTTTAGTTATTGAGTTTTTCAACATAATCCAAAAAGAACATTACTGATTCAAATCGAACAAAGAGAGGGGATCACTGCTTTAGCCAGCTCGAAACGACGAGCTGCTCAACTCGTCTACGGCGCCTACGGTGACATGGATATAAGCACGACGGCGATCCTCCTGGCGGCACGCTCCCCCCGCAGGTAAGGGTCCTACCTTCGTCATCCCACCCCTCGCCCTGGTGTTCTAGCCGCGACGCGCACTTCCATACTGCACGCCCCTCGTTGATTTTTCTGGGGTGCTCCCCTCATTGATTTTGGGGGAAGTTTTCTCCCTAGGGTTTGTGTTTGGTGGTCAAATCAACAACCTCGGTGAGTTCTAGATAGCTGGTGAGTTAGAGATCGTGTGGATTTTGTAGCAGCAAGTTAGAGAGCTGGTGAGTAAGAGAGTTGGTTGTTTTGTCCGCTGCAAATGGAGGCGGAGGAGCAATTCCCGACAGCAAAGTAGGAGTATGCATGTTCCAGTGCAGGTAGTTGATACAATTGATGTTGGTAGGAAGGGACAGAGGCACACATGTGTTGAATGCCTTAGAAAACTCAAGACGAATTTGTGGCTGAATTTTCTGAATATATATGCACTACTCTCTCCATGTTGTGTTGGAGTTTTCCTCTGAGTTTATATGTGTTTCACTGAATGTGGTTTATGTATACCTGTGTAGTTGTTGTATGGACATAGTGTAATTGTTTTGCAGTGTAATGTTTGTTGCTCAATCAAGCTCACCAGTTTTCAAAATGTTTTTGTATGTTTGAAACATTTGCATCTGTGTTGGAGTCAATTTGTGTGAATTACTTGTTGTTTTAGGTGTTGTGTGTTTAATAGAGAAATTTCAAGTATAACTTTACTAGACCTGAAATATGTATGTTATGTTTTATGTATTTGTAATATGGATGAGTGTTAAAGCATCGTACAAAATTATAACTGAATTTGTTTTCAGTATGTGATTTAAAGCATATATTCAGGTTATTCAAAGCTTTTTTTCCTTTTGAAATGTGCTACACATAGAAGCATTGTCCAAGGGTCTTTCCTTTTTTTGATTTTTGTTTGTGTTTCTTTTTTCTGTTATGTTTTTTTGTAGGGGCCTGAATGTGTGCTGATTGCATAAAAAATGGATAAACAGGACAGTGATACTTGTATGCAGCATGCTGGAATTAACAGAAACAGTGGAACATTGTTTGAAGGACACAGTAATACCAAAGATGCGAACGATGAAGTTGAAAATGAGGAACAACAACCTGAAATACACATTGATCTAACTGAGAATGAAGTGTCAGATGGTCTACTTTGCGACGGTGTGATAAGTATGGTAATCTCATTTTGTTTTATGTTGATGTTGCTCATGTTTCGTTGATTGATTTTTATTTTTTTACTCTCTTTTTTATGCAGCATGTGTTTTATTTGCTATGCCATAAGCATACGATTTTCATACGTCTATTGATGTGTTCAGTATATGACTTCTAATATGTACCTTAATATACACTTGCAGTTAAGGAAAAGTGTTGAAAGCAAACAAAATAGAAAAACTATTCGGAAGGAAACAACCAAGGTAGTCAGCATATTTTTTTTCTTGCAATTTTTTTCAAATAGTTATGTATGAGTACTTCAGTTTTCTGTGGCGATCATGCAGTTCTTGCAAAATTAAGATGAATACATTGAAACATTCATTTGAGTCAATTCTTATGATTTATAACTATATTTTATCCATTTGCTATAGCTTTTATATTTGTTCATTTTTTCCCTGTGTTTTTCATTTTTCTCATGTTGTCCTCTTTCTGTCAAAGTAGAGTGGAACTACTAAAGAGCTTGTACACAAAGCCCGTGGTGACGCTGCAGCAAAGGCATACAACAGGTGTAGCATCTCGTACTTTGTCAAAGTTGTCAAGTCCACAACCAAGAGCACAAAGAAAGTAGAATTGGTCAGGGAGATTGGCTTCGGTTTCATGCTTGAGTTAGATGACTGTGTTGTTCCAAGACCATTTGCGTAGTGGATAGCTGATAATGTTTCTGTCAAGGATGAACAAATTGTCCTCAACAATAAGGGCATAACACTGAGTGCGCATTCTGTTTTCCATGTTCTTGGGATACCGGCAGGCGAAAACAATATCAGCATGACTGATGATGAAGGAAAGGCTGATTTTCTTGCATTGTTTGGACTGTGAGAAGTCCAACAATCAAGTACTTTGGAAACAACATCATTGGAGATGAGGAGCTGTCAGATGAAGAATTCATTCGTTGTTTTATGGTAGTTTTGCTCGCAACCTTCTTGTGCCCAACATCAAACACGAAACCAAGTACAAAGTATATGGCAGCACTTATTAATGTCAGCAAGATCAAAGGATTGTATTGGTGCAAATTCACGCATGCATGGTTGATACAGGAAATCAACAAGTATCAAAAGGAAAAGCTCAAGAAAGACAGGATAACAATACCACTGGGTGGATGCATTTTTCATCTTCCGGTATATCATTTTAATGTTTTTTTTCAATTTCTGCTTTAGTTTTAGTTATGTCTAAGCTCACTGTTTTTGCTGTATGTATTTAGTTTCTCATGTCTTTTTTTTGGTCGTTTTTATTGTTTGTTTATGGCGATAAAGGTTCGATGCCTCGATTTTATTGATTTTGGGAGCATACAACTGCAGTCTACAATGCCAAGACCTTGTGTATGGAAAGGGAACCTAATAAAACTTTTTAGTGAAATGCTTGTTGACATAAATGGAGCATATGCAGCTTTCAAAGTAAGAGGCTCAGGTTTTTGTTTTGTTTGTTCGTTTGATACATGTTCCTCCAGGAAAACATGGCACGATTTTCTCCATTTTTGTTATATTCATGTAAATGACTCTATCTGCATTCTTTTTTGACAGGTAAAAAATGAGTCTGAAACTTGTTATGGTCAAGAAATACATGAATAGGCTAGCACTGAAAAAAAACTCATACATGAGGGATGCTATTGAAAGAACAGTCGGCGATTCGTTTAGTGTGGAGGTGTGTTTCTCTCACCTTTTCAGTGTTTTTTTTCGTGTTTCAACTCGTTGAGTAATCTTTCTTATGCTTCCCTTAACAAAAAAAGGTTAAAGAAGATATATATAAAACATTCCAACATTTCATGAAAGATGAAGGACGAAACACTTGTTCAAAAGTGAAGGAGTTGATATTGCAAACACTTAAAATAGTGATGTCAGCCAATAGTGGTTCCGAGAAAACACTAAAGATTGACTCAAGCAACAATGACTAAATCTCAGCAAATGCTAATCTTGATTCAGAGGCAACTGTTAAAGTCAATTCAAACGGAGAACCTGAAGATAATGGTAATGGCTTTTCTTTCTATATATTGCTAATTCTGCTATTGTCTCTTGTCCTTCTTTTTAGCATCCGCTTATACAAGTTATCTGTCTCTGTTTTTCGTTGCTGGCAGAAACAGATATAATGTCTAGGAAGAAGAGAAAGGTAGCAGATGAAGTAGAAAGGTCAACACACAAGGAGAGAAAATTAAGCCAGCAGTCATGTGGCTCTGTGGGAACACATAGCAAAGCAGAACAACACTTGGTAGGGGATGAACGAAATGCACATCTAGGATCAACTGTTCCTGAGTTTGTAAGTTGATTGATTTTTTGTATTTTTTTGCAGTATCTACATTGTTCTTGTGTTTGCCTTTGACATTAACAGTTTGTGTACACCTTTCTCACTATTAACAGGAACAAAGCAAAACAGTAGAAGAGTTTCAACAAACAAGCAAAGCTATTCCGCAAGAAGAAAAGTTTATGCATTTGAAAGCTGCTAGCACAGGAAGTTTTGATTATATGATTTGTAGCGTCTACATCATTCCAACAACAAGCTCAAGGTGCAACAACAAGCACCCCCTCATTTTTTGGTTTCAAAAATAATACCAGCACTCAAAAGGTATTTTCTTGGGAATGTGACTATCATTCGTTTTTTTATTTTTGATTGTAATTTTCTTTATTTTTGACCTAATGAGTGTGTTGTCTGACTCCTTTTATTTTTTCTAATTATGTCTACCCACTTCGTTCAGGGAAAACAAATCAGTGACCAACTGTTAGAAAGCAAAATGAACATAGATATTAACAAAGTTTTTCTGCCAGGTATATTTGGTTGTCAATTGTATAATTCGATCAGTTCTTCCATTTATTTCCTCTTTTCCTATGTGGTTATTTATCTATATCCTTTTTTGGTCTATGTCTTTTTCTCTTCTTTAAAGATGAACAAATAGATCACATGCTGATAACCCGCAAGTATAGGGAATCGCAACAGTCTTCGCGGGTAGTATTTCACTCTGATTTATTGATTCGACACAAGG
>CBMN010764074.1:0-10566 GCA_000582825.1 Hordeum pubiflorum
CCTCCCACCCCTACCCTCACCCCCCGCGCAGGAGCGGCTACGGCCCGACGGCCATGGACCCGTGTCCCCTTCTTGCGTTCATGGCCGGACGGCGCAACTTTTGACCCGGCGAGCCCTAAGAGTTGCGCTCTTTCCGGCTCCTTTGGCTCATTGGCTCCTCGACGTCTCCTCACCACCACCACCGTGCAGTGCCTTGGTTGGTCGTCCATCTCGATGCATCTTCGTATCTGGCACGCTCCGAGAGCGGCCTCCCATTCCAGCCCCCTGGGCCCGTCAGCGCCCTTGCTGATTCGCTTCCGGTGGCCCGGATCTGCACCACCTTCCAGGTCATGGCTCGTCTGGACTACGACCACCGTCTCATCCCTGCCGCCTCCCATTGTGCGCAGCCACGCAACCTCGTCCACCTCAGGAGTTCGCACATCCGGTGGCGTCTGATGCCTCTTTCGGCATCGCGGGCGGCTCCCCTTCCCGCAGTCGCAGCTCCGGCCTACGCCCGACGACCTCCTCTTTGATTCGTGTTCCGACGACACGGGATTGCTTGGAATTGGCCAAGGCAAAAATCCTTGTATCTTATGCTGACAGTGACGACACTTGCAAGTGTTGCCATGGCCGTTTTCTGTGCCCCTCTTTGAGCTTCAGGGCAAACCCCAAGTCCGGTTTTCGGATCGGACGACAAGGGCGTCTTGATGTCGTTCTCCTTCATGAAGACGTTGTCTTGGTTGCTCACGATGTCCTCAGTGCTTGCTTTAGAGTTTTTGGTTGTCTAGTTGTTGGTTGGATTGCTTCTCTGGTCGGCAAGTTTAGTCATGTTCTTCTTTGTTTGGGTCAAGCTTTCTATGTCTCTCCGGTTTGGACATCATGTTCACGCACCTGCGTCCGTGTGATGTGTTGTACCACCTTCTATACTCATTCTAACTTTTTCTGTCAATACAATGATACGCAACCTTTGCATATTCGCGAAAAAAAGATATTAGAGCAACTCCAACCGAGCGATCCAAACGGACACGCGCTTTGTCCGCCTTTTGTCCGTTTGAGTTGGCGTGTCCTCCCCCTTTTGGAAAGGGGTCGGCCGTGCGCCCAATGCGCGGACCCAAATCTCGTCCTGGCGGCCGACCGGCATCCATTTTTAATCATTCACACATATTTTTGTTTGGCATTTGCACGCTATTTTTACATCAAAGGCATTCTGGTACAGACATTTTTTTATCAAATCTTCGCTACGAGTATAAGACCAAAAAAACAAGAACTACAATTAGACATTTTAAAAGTTGTCCAAATTCCATAACCGCTCCTACTAGTTGGACTAATATCTTCTATATGTCTTCATTGTTGATCTGCGGATTCTTGAGCTTAAAAACATCTTCCTTCTTCGATTCTAAAGAAGTAGACGATGCTTCCTCTTTGGCCTCTTATTTAGTCTCATCTATAGCTTCAATTCTAATTCGAAGTGCACGGACATCTAACAAATTTCGTGCGATCAATAGATTGATGTATTCTTCTTCCCAATACTAAAAGTTGCATCCCTCCTACACGCAAAATTGAGCAAATAAGCTACCGAAATTGCATCTCAAAGAGCAAAAGGCCGAACGAAAATCACGTACCCTGTCATTTTTGCACTTGACGAACACCCAACCGGGATGTTCCGTCGTCATAGAAATGCGTCGGACGACCTGCCAGCAGTCGCCGCACTTTATGAACGGCAATGGTGAGCTGGCAAGTCTCTGGGCCAGCGCCGAGCCAGGGCGACAGCCGGCCATGGCTTTGCCGGCGAACCGACGATGGGACAGATCCGAGCGCCTATAGGCGGATTGAGCACCTGCATGTGGCGCCGAGGCATTGCCCAGGCTGGATGGACCGGTACCCGGCCAATCCATGGCAAGTGCAGACGCCGGCGGCCGGATTCGGCAAATCCCGCCGGCAGGATGCGCCAAACCTCGCCACCGCCACCGCAGATCTACCACTAGACCTCCCGCACTGGGACGAAGGAGGCACCCCGCCGGTGGATGTGCTGCTGGGTGGAGGAGGGAGGGGGCTGGAGAGCAAATTGGCCGGGAAAAATGGACGCCGGTCTAGGGTTTGTGCACTTACGGGCGACGGGTAGGGGAAGGGGATAAAAAAGGCGAGACTATGCCACCGACGGATGGGCCAGGGAAGGAGCACGCGGGCGAGGTGCGTGTTCGCTTCGTGTCCGCGCCGACGCAAACGTGACCCAAATTTGGGTCTAGAATGGGCCACGGACGGATAAAAAACGGACGCGCATCCGTTTGGGTCGCCGCGTTGGGTCGAGTTTTGTGTCCGTGACAACCCAAACAAACACGGGCGGACGAAATGGGTCGCCCGGTTGGTTAGAGTTGCTCTTACACCTTACAATTTTGCAGCTCTGCAGATTGAGTCCGTAGCGGAGGAATGGCGAGACAGAGCACCACCCGGTGGTAGCTCTCTGAAAGCAAACCATGCATGTTTTTATTCTCTAGACTGGACTAGAGATGACCTGCAATGTGCTGATACTCCCTTGGCTGGCTGGCAAAACAGAAGAAGCGATGATTCCCGTCAATCATAGGGCAAACTAAAGCAACTGTAGTAGTTCCGCTCAAAACAGAAAAGGAAGAACTGTAGTTGCCAAGTTGGAAGGTATCTACTCCCAAAAGGGTCCGAGTCAAAAGACTATACACTCTTCTCACGCGGCTTCACACGCGAAACCGAATTCCGTAGTACCTGCTGACTATTGAATCAGGTTAGTCCAAATCATGTAATAAATGTCGAAGATTTAGTATTAAACTACTCCCTCCGTCACGGTTTAGAAGGCGTGCTTGAAAATTCTCTGGGACGTAGGTGGTTATTGATTGGCTATGAGATGAGCTGAAAAATAGCATTCACACTATGCATGCATATAGGAGTAGTACAACGAAGTACTAATTAGCTATTAGGAATAAATACAATATGCCCTAAACCTTGTCTATTGTGAAAACGCACGTAAATTTAACCGTGCCTTCTAAACCGTGACGAAGGGAGTAGTACAAATTTTATACCAAATCAATACTCCCTCCGTTTCATAATGTAGTGCGTCCTCGGTTTTTGATTTTAAACTTTGTTGGATACGAATTCAGTGATATATTTTTTATCCCGTCGTAATTGGTCTCGTTGGTTAAATTCATGATCAAACTTAAATTTAAGAAAGCACGGACGCACTATATTATGGAGCGGAGGACAGAGGTAACGTACGTACCCCAGCTGGACCGTGGCATCTTTTTACTTGTAGTACGGTACTACGCATATACAGAACCGAAACCACTTGTCATATACTGTACCTGTACTATACGTGTTCAAAAAAATATAATGTACTACACTAACACAGACAGCTACAGGCATCGAATATACTGTACTATACACACATCTACAGGCATGTACTCGACGCGCGCCAGCGACAAGGTCGACATAACTTGTTTCAGTCACAGGCACGCAGCGACACGGTCGA
The DNA here is from genome assembly GCA_000582825.1 of Hordeum pubiflorum. NCBI lineage: Eukaryota > Viridiplantae > Streptophyta > Magnoliopsida > Poales > Poaceae > Hordeum > Hordeum pubiflorum. The sequence goes on from CBMN010764074.1 coordinate 3,476, forward strand.
CATGGCTGTTTCAGTCACAGGCACGCAGCGACACGGTCGACATGACCGTTTTACTCAGTCACAGGTACGAGTCGAGGTAAGCTAGCCGGCCCCGCCTGCTGAACTCCAGCAGGCTGCCATAGGTCCGATCGGCGACCCCGACGAACAGCGCGTCCGCGTCCGGGCTGAACGCCAAGCCCGCGATCTCCCCGAACAGGCCGATCTCCTGCGCGGCGGCGTAGCCGGCCCGCGCGTCGTACACGTGGACGAAGTCTGCCGCCTCCGCCGCCGCCAGGAACCGCCCGTCCGACGAGAACCGGAGCCCCCTCACCGCGCTCATCCTCCCTCCCAGCACCGCGAGCGAGGCCGAGAGGTTGCGCGTGTCCCACAGCCGGCACGTCGTGTCCTGGTTCCCCGTCGCCAGGACGTGGCCGCCGGGGTGCCAGGCCGACGAGAACGAGTAGTCCAGGTGGCCCTTGAGGATCGCTATCTCCTGGAAATGCAGGCAAGAACAACGCTCAGTTTTGCTGCTGTGCAGGATGAAGGGGAGATTTTAAGCTGTGATCCGATGATCTGCTGCGTACGTACTTCGCCCGACTGAGCGTCGGCGATCACGCAGTCGGAGCTGTCGCCGAGGACCGCGAGGAGCTTGCCATCAGGACTCACCGATGTGTTCTGTCAAGGACATGGCAACTTATGATTCAGCTGCCGGAGCAAGATTAGTAGAGTTACAGATTACTGAGGAGAAGCTTGGATGAACTCACATTGACCGACCACGGGAAAGTAAAGCGACCAAGCAGGCTGCACCTCTCGGCATCAAGAAGTTTGACAGTGCAGTCGTTGTTGGCCGCCGTCACTCGAGTAGCGCCGCTGCATTTTGACAACAGGAAATCCAACAGTTGATCACGTATTGCCCACAAATTCAGAATCAGAATATCAACGAAATTGTGCAGTTCTTACTTACCTAGGAGACTCGTACACATCTACAGCATTCGTGACGGAATTTTTGTTATCAGCGACATTCGTACAGAGCGCCACCCCGGTCTCGTCAACATACTGCCGAGAAACAATTTCATGAGCGAAGATACATAAAATGGCTGAAAAATCAGCGCATCTTGAGACCATACCTTGAAAATCAGTTCGCCGCGGAAACCGCCCGCTACCATGAGATTGTCTTTTAGGGCCATTGAGCTGATCTGCACTCTGGACAGTGTCCGAGCTCCCAGTGCCTTCTGTGAAGCAGAGAGTATAGATCCTTAGCTGGATATACAAAAATAACAGAAAGAAGACACACATTGAAGAGATGCAAACCTGCTTTGGAACAACTTGGCCTGCAACGTGGAGCACTTCTGTCCCTCTTTGAAGAAGAGAAGACCAGTGCATCACTGAATTGTTCTGTGCCATGTAAACATCATGCTTGGATGTTGCCCACACAAGATTCCTTAGCTGAAGATACCAAAAATAGGAACGGTCAGTGCCTTCCGAGCAGAAAATGTGAACAATGCTTTGCAGGTGCTGTTTTATCCAAAAGGAAAAAAAGAACGTAGTTAATTGTAGCAACCAAACACTGACAATTTGATCTTGACGATATGCTTAGTGATAATGAAACATATGTTCTCCATGGTCTTACAACATTACTGAAAGTATCTTACAAATGACTGCATTAAGAAAGAGACCAAAAAAGGCCTAGCAAAACAGCAGATGAGAGCACTGAGCGCATTACCGTATCCATAAGAATTTGCTGGAAAACCGTTTGGCAATCTGAGTTGTGTCTGAAACTGCACAAACCAAAGGACCAATAACTCCCTACACATTCATGAACATTTCTAGGCATCACTCCCATTTGACCAACTCCACTATTTTCAACTCCTTGCAGTAGTGACCCAATTTTCAACTCCTTGCAGAAGTTCAAGGGCTAATGCAGACTTTTTGCACATTGATGCGGGTGCGGCCGCACATTATTTATAGCAATTTAAAAGAGGATAAACAGATAGTGTCTTTCAGGAACGGAACCCATAACCATGATAACGAGCTCATGGAAATAAAATGACATCAAAATATCAAATAGTACATTAATCGACAGAAGAATGTATTCTGCGAATGCAAGACATGCACACACAGTTCACTCGGCCAATAATGCAAAAGATGTACTCCCTCCGTAAAGAAATATAAAACGCTCTTATATTTCTTTACGGAGGGAGTAGCATTCAAGGACTTTTAGTAGGTCAAAGTTAATACCATAAGAAGTCCTGCATAAAATTTTGTTAGCATCTCTCTAATGTTCAACCTGCCAAAAAGAAATAGGAATATGAATATTCTAACCGAGCCTCTCTAAAATAACCTATCATATCATATTCCAAAGATGCCACATGACAGCGCCAGCCACTGAGGATGCTCAACCACCTGCTTAAGAACCCTGTACAAGACCACTAATTGCAGAAATGAAACTACAGCTTCAGTTACCAGATCCGACACAACTTATAACATGACCTGCACTCACTGTTACGCTAGGTTGCAGTCTATACCAAAGGAATAAACATGAATGAAGATTAGAAGCTTCACCTAACGAAATCAAAACCGGTCAAAGCTTCAAGAATCTCACAACATCTACAAAACAGAGTAAGAACATAAAATGCAAAACGCTAATATAACTTGAATATGTCAGGCATTCACCAGTAATTATTTATATGCTTTTGGCATAAGCTTTCCTCATACTTGTCTTCCCTTTTGGAGCCGAAGACATAAGAGAAGAAAGGACTAAGAGTGAACAGTTAAATATCTTTGCACTGTTAAAGGTAAACAAAGAGGCGAATACTGAAACTTTTTCTACTACATATGAGGAGTAAAAATGCAATGCATTATGATGTAGTAACTGTGGGAAACCATATTAAGAGCTTGTGCTTAGTTTTTTTTGTTCAAAAAGTAAACCATTCCATGCAGTTTGAGTGCACATATTTTTCCTTTAAAAATGTTGAAAATGAGCTTACTATAGCGAGTAACAATCACAAACTCGGAATTCTTTAAATAATTGAACATATTGTTTAACACCTTTGATGTTAAGATTCTCAGATCAATGCAAACATCAATATCTTAGAAAGATGGAGGATAAATGTACCTGAAAATGCACTATCGTTGGCTTGACAAGTCGTGTGTTGAAGCAGAAATCATAGAACCTGTCATTTGTCTCCACTTGTTTGCACTCCTACAGGAGGGGGAGGAGATAAGTCAAACAGCTAAAGGCTATCATAAGAATTTACAACCATATAACAAACAAACAAATATTTTTTATGGCATTATGGGAAGATGTATTGTTTGCTTGGAGTGTCACCTCAATAGTTGAACTGAGATAGATACCAAAACAAACCTGACCATTTTTGTGTCAATAGACAACTAGCAAGGTGTGATAAGAGTTTAGGTGAAAAGGTTGCATAAACAGCATGTGTGTTTATGGAAGTGGAACACGTTTGGTGCTAATATGTAGTACTAGTTAGTAACATCCAACCAAACAATCAAGAGTACTTTTACGAATATGATTAACACATAGAGTGAGCTATCTCGCATTTATTGGAACATTAGCATAATGCCGGTGCATTGCCAAGAAAGCAAAAAAAAAATGACAAGAAATTGGACCGTCAACTTAGGAAATTTTCAAAAAATGCTGGTGTTGTGCGACTATTGCGCGGTTCATGGTTTAAAAGAGAGCGAAAATACGAGGAGAGATTTGCATGCGGCAGGCATTGAAGAATCTTTTTCCGTATAAAAGGAATATATCAATATCAAGAAGATACCAATCATACCGGCCTCTACAATCAACATGATACCAAGAGCTAGTCAAGACATCAAGGATGCACACAACAACCTACATAAAAAACATGACCCCGAATAGCAGCACGCAGAAACAGGCAACACCAACTACCGCCCTTGGCAAAGCAAGAACCGCGAGAGAGGTTCTTCAACATAAACCTGAGCATGTGTCAGGCCGGGACTGTAAAAGCCCGACCTTCAAAATACCAGCCCAAACTATCCTCTTTTCTCAAGCCCGGGCCCAGCCCCAAGTCAAATCTGAAGGCCGAACGCACTTTTCAATACTTGCACTTGCAAGCCCGGCACAAAATCCTGAAAAAGAGAAGCCCGAGCACGTCCCGAACTACCTTCCGTGCTGCAAAAGGAGGCCCAAATCCTGCCCAATTGACAAGCCCGACTCAGGCGGGCCTTGGTTTTTCAGGTCAGGTCGTCAGCCGGGCTGCCCCTACACAGGTCTACTTCAACAACAACGCCCCCAGGAAGGGAATGACACACCGTGCCTCCGCTGCTGGATTCAACCACTGAAGATCCGATCATAGGTTTTCCCCACGAAGATCAAGTCCGAGCAACTCCAAGCAATGCCTTCAGCAACGGGAAGGCGTGTAAATGCCGCCATTGCCATGTGCAACCAACTAAGGTTGTTGTTCCCACATATGAGTAATAGTGCGAAAAAGAGAGGTGAACTCACAACCAACTCCAACCTTTATAAGCAGGCAAGAAGATAACAACTATCATCAAAATTGGCATGCAGAGCCATAAGGGCAATAAGCAGAACGACAGCTTTGCAGCAATGCCACTCGTGTAGAAGTGTACAACACTAAATCTCACCGTATCAAACCCCTGGTGTGACCTCGCGAGGTTCTCATAATTCTTGTAATGCTTCAGCCTCATCTTGCGATACTGATCTCTACTGTATTTTAACCTCTCCCATGGTATCCCTTGCATGTCTTTTCCATTTCTGTACTCCACGGCTGATGTATCATTCTTATGTTTATTCTACAGAAAGAACAAAAATTGAGGTCTTAATAGCCTTGAAACAAAGGAAAGAATGCAATTGTTTAGACAAACCAAAACAATCCAAAGTAATCTAACAAAAAGGGAAAGTAACATGTCCAGAAAGGCTCAAGTATATACATATACATGTTATACTGTCCCAGATAAAACTAATAATTATTCTGCAGGGCAGAGAAAACTAATACTTATAATCTTAGAGATCATAGATGTCCATGTGCACATTCCTACATCATGATTTAGTAGGTGTCCCAGTTGTTGGCTCGTTGCCATCACATCTGTCCACCTCAATAGTGATGTTGTTGTATTTCGGCAGGCACTCCAAAAGCTAATTTAGCACTAAAATTTCCTTTTAGTGCCAACAATTTCCACCAGGTAGGGCCATCGGCAACATCTACAAATGTTACGTATGCTACATATTCAATCCCCGAATTGCAAACACGCTTTATTTAGCCTTAGCAGAATTAATGTGTGGTTTGCACGCCACGTAACATCACCCCAGCACCCATCTGCTTCCGTGTTGAAGCAACACACACCACTCAAAAAACTTGTACTACTGGCACTTAGTTAACCATACCGGGCTGGAGGGATGGCCGGAGACGCCAACCCCGTCGGAGTCGAAGTGGTCGTCTTGCAAGTCCTCCAAATCGTCGTTCAAGTACACGGCCATCGTCCCTGCCAAGGAAACCGACAGGAATCGCGTGAATTCCAGAAATGGACCGAGAAACTCTGGCAAGAAAAAATTGCAGCCATGGAGCTGCCAGCGGCCGGCCAAAACCTCACAAACCCCCGCCAGGGAACCAGACGAGCGGAGCAACCCAGCGCGGCGGGGAGGGAGGGAGACAGGGAGGGATCACACATGCAGACGGAGCAAGAACAAACCCTCCAAACATAATAATCAGCGGAAAAACACGCGCGCCGACGGCAGATGATTTACCTCCCTGGGAGCCGGAGGCCTGCAGCGGGCGGTCCTGCCGGCCAGCACCGCAGCTCGAATCGCGCTCGAGGTCCCTGGAGGCTGGAGCCCTCAGGATTCGGAGAGGATTCGAGGATTCGACGCGCGAGATGAAAATATCCCCAGTTGCCAGTCGTTGGTCTTCGAGCAGAGAAGAATATCACGGTGGTGGAAGTGGCGACAGGGCAGAGAGAGGAGAAAAAGCGGTGCGTGGGCAGAGGGAAAGTGAGGACACCGCGTTAACTAGCCCGCGGCATTTCTAAATCTCTTTGCAGAGCATTTTCTTTATCTTATCTATTTTTTTACATGATAATACACGTCTCATTTATATAATAAAGATAATAGTACAAGCAACACTAGCCCTTGCACAAACCCAAAAGTAAAAATACAATTAAGACCGAAAAATCTTCTGAGCTTGACAGCAATGCGAGTCACCTGCCTCCGTCACCACAACAACAGGCACCAAAGTGAAAAATGACGGATCGCCTTCTCATCCGAGCACGACGCGGTTCATCGTTGACAATGCAGCTTTGCGGACCTCCAAAGTGACTCATCAAAGACGAAGCCATGCCGCTGAATGAATCGGACCAGAGCAATGCTCGCTCCACACATGTCATCGAAGCCCAGATCTAACACCCCACCACGACTAAGACGTTGAAGAAGGAAACTATACCTGCTAGCCATCAACCACGAACCCAGCACACGTTCCGTCTTTCAGATGTCATCGATGCAAACCACAGTCTGCATCCGTTCCTGGACTACCTCCCAAGCTCCACGCCGACGCTGGAGCATACGCTTCCGCAACGACAGAGCCAGAGAACACAAGTCCACCACAAGGATGTTGTCGTCACCACGACATCCACATTTGAACAGACTAGTTCCCAAATCCACCACCGACCATAGAGACGATCGCCTCATCGGGAAAGAATCTGGAGCATCTTTATTCAGTGTCGCCGTCACCTCCACCAAACCCAAGACGTCAAAGAACCCCAAAAATATAAACTACTAGGGCCTAAAACCTAAAGCTAAAAAACGATCCGCACGCGCGAGATCCGGCGACCCCCCTCATCACCGACGACCCCCCTCGTGGGCGATCTGGAGCATTTTCTTTATCTTATCTATATCTATATTTATCTCCACCTACTTAAAAACATATGTATACTACTCCCTCCGTCCCACAATATAAGATGTTTTTGCAAGCTATTAGCTTGCAAAAACATCTTATATTGTGGGACGGAGGGAGTACTTAAAAAGAACGTCGGTTCCACCTTACGTTAACTAGTAGACCGCCCGTGCGTTGTCACGGGCCATGAATAATTTTTTTGTCAGTTGCATATATAGA
>CBMN010764132.1:0-13247 GCA_000582825.1 Hordeum pubiflorum
GAGATGGAGCCGGTCCTAGTCGCGGCGGGGCCCCGCGCCGGCACGACGATAGCGTCGGCTCCCCCTGACGACGCGCTCGCAGGCGGCGTGGCGACAGTCCCAGCCGGCTCCTTCGATGAGTCGGCCCCAAGAGGGCCCTTCGGGGTTGGGACCTCGACCTCAGGCACCCCGCCACCTACTGCCGCGTCAATGCCGGACCCCCCTCTCGGCCGGACCGCTGGCATCTCCCTCCTTGCCCTCCGGGGCCGTCGACTCCGGCGGCGGGCCGTGGACCTCAGGCCACGCGACGTCGGTCCCCATCGGCACGTCGTCTCCTTCGCCACCACCTCCGTGCTGGCGGCGGCGCACACCTCCTCCGCGGCCTGGGCGTCCGCCTCCGCCCACCGCGCGGGGTCATGCACCCCCTTGGACCTCTTCTCCTGGACCGGCTGGTCCGGAGTCGAGCCATCCCCCATTGGCGTCCAGCTCGCCGCCCCCGCACGGGCTTCTTCCGTCGTCCGCTTCTTAGCGGCCTTCTCCCATGGGCGGCGCTCCTGCTCGTCCAGCGCCCTCTGCGCCGCCTCCAGTTCGCTCCAGCCGGCGCACTCCTTCTCAGCGTGCTCCTTCTCAGCACTCCCGCTTACCGCTGGAGCCGTCTTCCCAGGGCGCGCGGGGCCCTGCTCGGCGCAGCCACGAAAACACGATTAAAAGCAAAGAAAGCAAAGAAAAAAGGAAAGCGATCACGAGACTTACCCGACGCTCGTGGGAACCGCCCGCCTGACAGGGCCTACCGGGGCAACCCGCGGTTTTTTCCCGCCGCGCCGCCCGGCTGCTCTCCAGCCGCTCGCTTGGGAGCCGGCCGATAGCTCACCGGCTGTTTCCCCCGTTCTGCCATGTCCGCCTCATCCTGCGTCGGGCTGCGGCCGACCTTGCGGAGGCGTCTTTGGGGTGCCGTCGCGTCGTCCCTCGAGGCCTCAAGGTCTTCCACGACCACTACATCATACGCCCCTTTCGGCTCAGCATCGTCATCAGTCCAGTCCCACGCCGGGGATTCGGAAGGAAACTCACCGGCCGACTCGGACCCGTCCACCTCCACGCCGCCGGCTCCGGATCCTCCGGCCCCGTCCGCCGGCTCCACGTCATCGACGTCCTCAATCTCCTCGGCGTCCAACTCCTCTAGGTCGGCCGCCGGTGGGCCATAAGCCTGCAACAGAGGAAACAACTGCAGCCGGGAGAGGCCGCGGGTCAACAAGGGTAGGGGAGGAGTCTGCGCAGCAAAAGAGAGGAGGGCAACTAATCACGTACCGGTGGAGCCGGATGCTCCCGGTCGTGGGGGCCCTGCCTCATTGCCAGTCTCCTTCGTCGAGCTTGGCGGCGGAGATCAGGTTCACCCGCCTCGCCACGTGCACCGCCGTCAGCTCCTTTGTGGACAGCCGGCACGGGTCGTGCCGTCCACCCATCTTTCAGATGAGATGCAGGCGGCGCTGCAGCGGCTGCACTCAGCGCGCCACCATGGTCGTCAGCAGGTCGGTGGCCATGAGGCCCTCCGAGCCGATCAGCACGGCCAGCCAGGCGCAGAGCCGGTCTGCCATCTTAGCCGGCTACGGCAGAGCTGTCCGCCAGTTCAGCATGGCGTTCGGCGGCTGGTTGACAAAGGTGGGCAGGTTGATGTAGTCGTAGTCCGCCTCCATGTTCTTCACGTAGAAGAAGCCTTTCTGCCAGCTCTTCACCGAGTCCTGCACCAGGAGCTTTGGGAAGCCGGCTCCCGTGTGGCGGTAGACAAGGGCAGCTCCGTAGGCGGTCATCTCCTTCTGACAGGTGCCCTTGTTCAGCACCGTCTGCTGCTTGAGGAAGAAGAGCCGACACCATAGGTCTAGGCGCGGCTCAACCCCCAAGTATCCCTCGCATAGGGAGACGAAGGAGGCAAGTTGGAGGACGGAGTTAGCGCTGAGGTGCTGGGGTTGAAGGCCGAAGTGCGTCAAGAACCGCCGGAAGAATGTGCTCGCCGGCAGCCCGAACCCACGAGCAAAGTGCTCGGGGAAGACTACCACCTCGCCATCTTGCGGGGCCGGAGCGTTCTCCGCCCCTGCGATGCGCGCTTCAGCAAGCCTCACCGACAGAAGCTTGCGGCGATGGCAGAGATGCTCGATGTAATCTTCGTCCACATCGCTGCCATCCTAGGCGCCCTTGCTTCCCATCAGGCTCAAGTCTGGCTCGGGTGCGGGAGTGGGGCGGACGGGCATCGGCGGAGCGCGGCCAACGATGATGGCGAGCGGCGGCGCGTCGGTCACACGACACACGCCCTTTCTCTCTCTCTCTACGCGGGAGGGGGAACGGCGAGGATGGCAATGGGCAAGGGGACGGGGTGTTTGGCTCTCTCCGCCCCTCCCTCTCCCCATTTAAACCCCACGTGGGGTAGTGGGGAGGGGATTGGACGTGCACGATCCCCACGACCCCGCCCTGTGCGGGAGACGTTACTGCTCGTGTTGAACCCCAACCAACGATCTCTGGTCACAGAGGATCCGCGCACATGGGCTGAGGCCGCGGCCTCACGGGCCCCTCCTCAAGGCCCGGTCTTGTCGCCCACGTGACTTGTCAGACATGGCCTGCCACGCGTAGCGCGGGGCGGCCCTTGGGCCCGCGGCTCGGTGGGCGCGGAGCCACCTGGGAGTTGCCCTCCAGTTGCATAGACTGGCCGCCTCCGGCGCCCCATCGACTCGGCTCTGCCCATGGGGACCCTGACGCAAGATTTAAGCCTGCGTGTCCCGCCGCGGCGAACCGGCGGGTCAACCCCAGCTTCGGGGACTACTGACGGNNNGATAACCCCGGGGTAGCCTCCAGCGGACTGGTGCCTTCCTTTTTTGAAAGCAACCACGGGGCAGCCTGCGCCCCCCGTAAGCCGGCTCCCCAAGGCTGGCTGCACGGCGTGGTCTGGGAATTGACTCAGGGAATTCACCGGAACAAGGCACATGTCCAACCGGCGGCTCAGAAGCAGTTGCCAGCTCAGCAGCAACTGGTTCAGCACCAGCCGACTCAAAACCAGCCAGAGCATTTTTTGACTCCGATCGGCCATTACTCAAACCCGGTGGATAACATGCTGTAAGAGACACATAATCTGGCGGCGATCCCTATACATGGAAACACTTCGATGGAGTGGAAGCTATGTACACGATTGAGATGTTGAAAACAATTGTTACCCAGCAGATCAATTATTCTCGAAGTCATGACCGACTCCACTCTACTCCACGTCCAAGCCGGACCAAAAGCCGACACGGAGAATCCTCACCAGTTTCAAGCAGCGCGTGGCGTCAAATGGAGGCCTAGCCAAATCAGTAGGCCCAACCACATCCAGCGGTGTCAGATGCACAGGCTATCGTTGATAATGCATGCGCTATGCGGATGGCTGGAGCAGGTTCTCCAAGGGTTGAGTATGTTCCCCCAAGGGTTAATTATGTCCCTCTCGCCACAGCCCAGCCTATTCTGGATATACTGCCAACACAGGGTGAACTATTGGTACTCCTAGATTAGGCCCAACTCTTCGCAATGAGCGCTTGCCTCAGGACTTCAAAGGACCTCGCAAAGTTCCCAATTATATTGCTGATCTACAACGTGCAGATTGGATAGAGAGTTATGAATTGACTATGGACATGCTACAGGTTAGCGATGCAGTGTGCGCCCGTTATCTGACAATGATGTTAGATGGCCCGACACGTACTTGGCTGAATTTTTTTGCTACGAATTCAATCAATTCATGGCAGGAGTTGAAAAAGCGGTTCATCAAAAATTTCCAGGGCATGTGCAAACGCCCAACTACCATCGTTGATTTGGAGCATTGTGTTCAGAGGGAAGATGAATCATCTCACCATTGTGCATGACGGATAGACGACATAGTCCATTCTTCTGACAACATTACAGCTCAGACAGGTATCCTCATTTTGGAGAAAAACTGTCATTTACAGCGTTTGGTAAAAAATCTCAGGCGTATGAAGCGGAAAGTTAAGGAGATGAGCGAGCTCATGGACGTTTTGGCCAGATATACCGAGTCTAATAAACCCAAGGACCCATCTTTCGATGACCAGAAGTCTATTAAGGGCAAGAAAAATGGTGACAAGGGTCATCAGAATAATGGCAATGGAAACAACAACGACAACAACAACAAGCGCAAGAACTTCAAGGGGGATCAGACCTTGTTGTTAATACCAATACTGGTTTCAAGAATCAATGTCCAAACGGCAACTTCAAAAAGGCAGCTTATCATCCTCCCAACTATGAGGAAGCCCTCAAAGGTCCATGCCCGAACATAGTAAAGAAAACAAGATGGCTAATCATTACTCTTGGAAGAATTGCTTTATTATGCAGGAGTATAAAAATAATATCTTCGGAGGCGCCCACAATGGAGGAGGCCCGAGCGGACACCCCGACAACTGTCAAGCCGGCGGTCCTGGAGCCGGCTTCCCCAATGCCGTCTTCCAAGGAGCCGATTTCTTAGGCATCGGCGGAGCAGGACCTGGGTTTCAGGGGGCTGGTGGCAATGTCTCCAATAATCATCGTAGTGGCCCCGGTAATCAGAATCAAGCAGATGCATCAGGTTTCCATAGTAATCTAAAGCAGTTGAGGTGTGGGCAATATCACGTCTTTACCACTAGTACCAGCAAACATGATAGGAAGCTTCAGTGGCGAGGAGTCAATGCAACAAAGGAAGCCGTTCCGGAATATCTGAATTGGTCTGAACAACCTATCACCTGGAGGCGAGCAAATCATCCTCCTCAGATTGACAGGCCAGGGAGCCTTGCTCTGGTAGTAAATCCTCAAGTTGGTGGTAACATATTAACCAAGGTCCTAATGTATGGTGATAGTAGTATAAACATCTTATATTATGACACCTTCAAGAGGATGAAGCTTTCAGAGAACCAGTTGAAGCCTTCATCCACAGTTTTCCATGATATTGTCCTGGGCAAATCAGCTTACCCCATTGCTCGGATTTCTCTCCAAGTCGCTTTTGGCATTGAATTCAATTTTTGTTCAGAATTCCTGCCTTTCGAAGTGGTTAAGATCAAGAGTCCTTATCATGGTTGGACCTCCGGCTTATGCATGGTTCATGCCTAGGCCATGTTCTGTTTATCTGCAACTCAAGATGACAGGGCCCGATGGAACTATTACAGTACACGGGGACAAGAAAATAGCTATTGAGTGTGAGGAAGGAGATGCCGCTTATGTCGAGTCAGCTTGAGCTATCGAGGAGTTGAAGTTTTATGAAGCCAATGTTCATCCTGCAAATATGACTTTGCTCAAGAAATCTACTACCAAGTCTCAGTATTTGCTGAAGTTCAAGTCAGCTCGAGACACCAAGCAAGTGGATTTTACCCCTCGTGATTCATGTCCGCAGTTCACCATTGGAGCCAATATGGATCCTAGAAAGGAAAGCACGCTCATCGAGTTCATCCATGATAACCGGGACATCTTTGCATGGAACCCTCTAACATTCTTGGTGTACCGAGAGAACTCATTGAGCACTGCTTAAATGTTGATCCTAAGTTGCAGCCTGTATGGAAATACCTACGTTGTTTCAATGAAGAACGGTGCAATGCTATTGGTGAGGAAGTGGCCTGACTCCTAGATGCTGGGTTTATTGTGGAAGTTTTTCACCCGGAGTGGTTGGCAAATCATGTGTTTGTTCTGAAGAAAAACGGCACTAGGCGCACGTGTGTTGATTATACTGGTCTCAACAAGGCATGCCCCAACGATTCATTTGTTCTTCCATGCATGATCGGATCATTGATTCCACTACTGGTTGTGAGAGTCTTTGTTTCTTGGATGCTTACTCTGGTTATCGTTAAATCCAGAAGAAAAGGAAGGCTAAGAAAAGACCACATTCATCACACCCTTTGGAGCTTTCTATTATACGTCAATGCCTTTTGGGATGAAAAGTTCAGGCGCAACTTATCAGTGTTGCGTTCAGAATTGCAGACATACTCAGATCAGATGCAATGTTCATGCTTACGTGGATGATATTGTGGTCAAGTCATAAAACAAGGAGACTATGCTGGATGATCTGAAAGCGATGTTTGATAATCTACTAGATTATCAAATGAAGTTAAACCCGGCCAAATGTGTTTTTGGTGTTCCTGCTGGGAAGTTGCTAGGTTTCCTGGTTTTCAAGCATGGCATCGAGGCTAACCTGGATAAAATCCAGGCGATCACTTCCTTAATGAAGCCGGCTAACATCAACAGAGTTTAGAAGCTTACCGGATGTATTGCAGTGCTAAGTCGTTTCATAAGCCGGCTTGGAGAGAAGGCAATTCCCCTATATCAACTTCTAAAAAAGACAGACAACTTTGTCTAGGATGATGCGGCTAACGAAGTGTTTGAGGCGCTCAAAAAGAAGTTATCTGAAGCACCTATCTTCTCTGGTCCTCAGAAAAAAGTGCCAATGCTCTTATACATCACTGGCAATAATAAAGTAGTCGATATGGTAGTTGCTATGGACCGCAAGAGGAAGGCAAGCAATAAAGTGTTCCACATCCAGTCTATTATGTCAGTGAAGTTCTCACCGAGTCCAAGCAGTGATATCCACATTGACAAAAGCTGGATTTCGGTGTCTATATGGCAAGTTGGAAGCTGAAACATTATTTCTACGAGCACCCTATCACTGTCGTCAGCTCAACACCTTTGGGAGCTATCATTCAGAATAGGGAGGCAACATGGCGAATTACTAAGGGGGCTGTCGAGCTCGGACCACATCATCCTAAATATGTCCCACGAACAACCATCAAGTCTCAAGCACTGGTGGATTTCATCAATGACTAGACTGAGTTACAACCCCTCTAGAGAAGCCAGATAACACATATTGGACGTTACACATTGATCGTTCCAGGCAATTGGAGGGCTAGGGGGCTGGAGTAGTCCTAACTTCCCCACGAGGTGACAAATTCAATTATGTTTTACTACTTATGTTTACTTGTACTAACAATGCAGCGGAATATGAGGCTCTTCTTTATGGACTACAGTTAGCCAAGGAGATGAATATAAGTCGGTTTCGTTGCCTTGGGGACTCAGACCTAGTGGCCCAACAAGTTTCCAGGACTTGGAATTCTAAAGATCCCCTTATGGTGGCTTACAAACGTGCTATCACTTTGGTCGCCGGCCACTTCTAGGGATATCAGGTGGACCACATTGATGGCCAACTTAATGAGGTAGAAGATGCACTGTCTCGCTTGGGCTCTCAGCACAAGCCGGTTTCACCTAATGTTTTTCTGGATGTTCTACATAACCCGTCAGTCAAGTTACTGACGGAGGAAGACATCGTTATTCCTGACCCAGAATCTGCATTGGTGGCTGCAGTTCATGCCACACCTGAATGGACAATACCTTACCTGGCTTATCTAACCCGTGGTGAGCTCCCTGACGAGGTAATCATCGCTCGATAGATTATCCGAAGGTGCAAGTATATGACCATAGTCAATGGTGAGTGGGACAGGCGAAGTGTCTCTGGAGTTTTCAACATTGTGTTTCTCCAGAGGAGGGTCGTGACATTCTCCATGACATCCACTATGGAGACTGTGCACATCATGCCAGCTCGAGGTCTTTGGTTGCAAAGGCGTTCCGACATGGTTTTTACTGGCTTACAGTTCACGCAGACGCAAAATACATTGTTCGCAAGTGTGATGGTTGCCAAAGGTTTGCACGTCAAGCACATGTGCCGGCTCTGGAACTTCGCATGATACCAATGACTTGTCCGTTTGCAGTCTAGGGCCTTGACATCGCCGGTCCGTTTAAGCCTCTTCCTGCAAGAAGACTCATCTTCTGGTCGCAGCGGACAAGTTCACCAAGTGGGTCGAGGGAGGACCTGTTAGCAATCGTGAAGCTGAGACAATAGTAATTTTTTTTAAAAAGTTAATTTTTTGCTTTTGGTATCCTCACAACATCATCTCTAACAATAGCACCAATTTATCTACAGGTGTTATGGAGCATTTTTGTTAGAGAGAGCATGTCCGGCTCAATCTTGCCTTTGTTGCACATATGTAGTCTAACGGGCAAGCAGAGTGTGCAAATTAGGAGTTATTGCGAGGAATTAAACCAAGACTCGTGGTCCCCCTCGTGCATACCCCAGGATGTTGTGTAGAGGAACTTCCTACTGCCCTTTAGAGCATACAGACTACTTCCAAAAGGTCAACTGGCTATACACCATTCTTCTTGGTCTATGGTGCAAAAGCCGTTTTGCCAAGCGATATTCGTCATGATTCTCCACGAGTAGCTGCTTATGTTGAAGCTGATAGTGAGCAAGCTCTTCAAGATTCACTCGATGCCTTGGAGGAGGAATGCGATCTTGCAGCATCAAGGTCAGCGATTTATCATCAAGACCTACATTGCTATTATAGCCATAAAGTCCAATGTCGAACTTCCTAGGAAGGGTACTTAGTGCTCCGTCCGATCCAAGAACAGATAGGTATGCATAAGTTGTCGGCTCCTTGGAAGGGCCCTTCGTCGTCACTAAAAAACTCAACAATGGGTCATATTACCTGGTTGGCATATGTGAAGGACACACATCACGTATTTCTGGAGAAGAGAGCAATAGACCCTCGAACATCACACATCTTCGTCCCTATTTTACTTAGGTTTATCTCTAAGATCTTGCTTAAATATCAGTTCATCTTTCCTTGTAAATACTACTATGATTTATAGAAATAAAGCCGGCCCTTCTGGACCCCAGAATATTGTATCGTTTTCACCTCAGTAGTTGTGCGTCAAGATATTTTTTCTTTGATCATTGGTCACTTGGGGGCTTCCAACTCATCGAGTATAGCTATAACATCCCTTTTGACCCAGCATATGCCATCAAAATACTTGGTTATACGTACGTGTTAGCTTGGTCACTTATAAGGTGACCCGGTTGTACATTTCATAAATCAATCACACTGATGCCTATTACGGACTATGCCAACCTTAAATTTATCAAAGTTAAAACACCATCGTAAGTCACGTGAGAGCCAGCTTCCTAGATAGCAAAGACAAACCAATAGAGTCGAGCCTAAAAAGCCATCCTCTTTGTGGAGCCACGAAAGCCAGCTTTATATTTTATGCTTTTCATTATCATCAAGTACTTTGAAATTTACCTTTTATTCAAGTTATTATAAGTATATGTATATACTCTATTTTTGCAGGAGCCGGTTTTTATCATACATATTGTCGGGTCACCCACATTACCCTATGAATTACATTTCAAAGGGGAGGTGCTTCATGTACAAGGATAAGTGCCGGGTTGCCGATCGCCTTGGCTTAGGAATGGTCTTCAGGAAAAAGCAAATATTGCAAAGTCAAAGACAGTTATAAAATTCCAGGTTGCATCGCAACCCGGCAAAGGAATTTCTTCAAAAGCTTCATCAAGTTTCAGGCATATATTACTATGTGCTTGATGGCAGTGGTAGTACTATAAAGCTATTACATTCCCTGTGCAGGTGATGCTTATCATATATTGGTTTTGGACAACTTAAGACAGCGATGCACTGGTTGATGGCTAAGACCCGACAGCTAGATTTGCCGGGTTGACATTGGCTTGCTTTTCTCCCGCTTCAGTTGACACCTGGTCCAAGCACGTCGGCTCATCAGGCTTCTTGGAGGCCTTTTCAGTATCAACTTCGGCCCAGGGGTCTTCTTTGAACCACTGAATTGAAGATAAGGCTTCAAAGACCATATCTTCACTAATCACATTTGAAGTGCTGATTTCTAAGGCGGAGGCTTGCGTACGTGGCAGGATAATCTCGAAAGATTGAGTCTTTGGAATGCTCATCTATTTGCTGGCTTCCGTATAGCCAACTTGGAACTTTTTCAGATCCATCTTATCAACAATCTTTGTAGCGGCAGGCCGGGTATCCTTTATGCAGCAAACATAATCTGCTTCCGTGAATTCCGAGTTATCAAAATTCAACTCTCGAACCCGTCAACAAGAATAAATGGCTCCATCTCCGTGTGATATTACTTAGCCAAAGCAAGAACACACATGGCTCCTTCCCCGCAAGCCGACTTCTTCAATTCACAAATCCACTCTAGGCTATGGAGAACTCCTTGATCATGTCCATGATTCTCTTGGGGGGGGGGGCTTTGGCATCCTTGACCTCCATAATACAATGTGCTCCCCCCACATATAGCTGCTCTAGAAACTTGTAGACGTCTTACAGCTTGACCTGTGGAAGCCCAAATACATTATGGTTTCTCTTGCCTATCACATGAGCATGCCAAGCATCAGTAACACGGATTTTCAGTCTAGTCACAATACGAAGGAATATTGATAATAGGAAAAAGAAATACTTACCAAAGATGGCTATGCACATCTCAGTGTTGTGTCCCTTCAGAGTGGCGAGCTGTTGCTTTACCGGCTTAAGCATCAACTCAGCTTCTTCAACACGTTTTAGAAGAGTCGCCTTTTCATCTTCAAAGGATTTTTTGGCCTTCTCTAACTGATCTGTGCACTTGAGCAGAGATTCTAGGAAATCAGAGGATAGCTTCTCAACCGTCTCTCATAATTTCTTTTCCCTCTGCACCTGTTTTTTCAGGCCGTCGAGCTCTAAGTCAGCCTGATTCAACATTACCTGCATAAAACCAGTCAGGTTACAATATAAGTCACTAAGTCTCGAGTCACCGTCAGCATGCAACCCGACACTTGGGGGCTACACAGCTCAATTCGAAGTTATTGCATCTTATTAAGTGCCGAGTCGCCATAGGCATGTGACCCGACACCTTGGGGCTACAAAGGTTAATTTCAAAATTCATGTCTTATCAAGTCCTGAGTCGCCGCAAGCATGCGACCCGACACTTGGGGGCTAATGCATTCAGTTGTTCTAATCTTTTGCTTCATTGAAAGACCCGACACATCATACAATGATGATACGACCCTTCGGGGCTACATATTACTCCTTACAAGTGTTGCATCTTGTGAACACAAAGTTCCGGCTTACTGATAGTAACCCGACCCTTGGGGGCTACATCTAAGTACAAGGAAGCTACTAATGCACTAAAATGGCGACTCAGGTGCGAAGACTATTTTTTTTACTACGGATAACTTTAAAATTATCACTACTTTCTACACTTCAGACTTGGGAGATACGGTATATATTTCAAGTAGAGAGATCAACAAAATTTTACCTCATATTTTCTTTTAAGGTTGGCTATTGCACCTTCAGTTTCCCGGCTCTCAGACAACCGGGTCAGATAACTGTGATACCGAGAGTTTACGTCCAAAATCTCAAAATCCTCTAGATGAAGGTTGGTTTTTCCTTTGTCTGGATGTGGAGACTCGTCCTTTGTCCCAATCTTTGCCAAGGTGGTTGACGTTTCTAGAGGAGCGCCATGCCTCTCGCCTGTAATAACCAATTCATCATGAGCCTTTTCAGTTGGCTTCTTAGATATTGGGGTTTCTTGACCTTCCTCCATAATAGGAGGAGTGGAAACATGACGAGGAGTGACTGGGTTGTCTTGATAAGCCGGCTCCTCTTGTCTAGCCGGGTCATCATGGATTTCCAGGTTGTCCATTACCGCATCGTGGGGCGGGGGGAGGGACTCTTTCACCCCCTGCCATGGCAGTTGAAGAACTTACCAGCTTTGTTTTTCACAAAGGCTTTGGTCATGAGTTAAAAATGAGGTGATGATCAATAAATGGTGAAACAATGTTATGATTTACAAAAGTTTTGATAAAACCTACCCTCGATTGACGTTGAAAGCTGCCAGTTGGCTGGCGCTGGACTCGTCAGACGATGAAGAAGTCTTCTCAGATTCTGGGTCAGATCTCCTCAACAGTTCTTTAAATTTGCCCGCCCTAGGGCAGGTTGGCATTGGGTTGAGCTGTTTCTGAGTCCACGCTCAACGAGGAGACAATGGAGAAGTCTTCTCAAGGCTGTCGGAGGACACGCATAAGACGACCCATACCCTGGCAGAGCTGCAAGTGACAATTTTTGACAAGACAAAAGAGCGCTCCGTTGCTAGTGATGTTGCCACTGATCTGAGGGTGAAGGTGAGAACCTACAAGGAAACCCCGAGTCCGCCAAGACCAGGGAGCGGGCTCTACTTGAAGATCTCCAAGAGAAGAAGGACTGCCTTGGTACTGCAGCCCACAATTTTAACAAACTGAAGCAGAAGTTGGACTTGTGGATGGAACAACTCTTGAATATTGCCGGCAAACTCTCCGCTCAACTCGCTGCCATGGGCTTGATGGAACGCGCATTCCCCCAAGATGGCAGGGAGGCAGCAAGTGCCAGGCTATTTATCTTCTTCGAGAAGCTTGTCGGGGTGCTGGAGAAGTACGAGGAGGGCCGATTTGACAACTTCGTGAAGGGATCCCGCGAGCTCTGTCGCGACGTACTCCACAAAATACTGGTGAAGCTCGCCTTCCAAAACCCTGGGATCGATCTCACCAAGGCCCTCTCTAGAATGCCGAAGGACGCCGATACCAGCGCCATCGAAGCCCTTGTCGCTCCTATATCTAATGGCTCAGTAAGCTTGAAGAAATGAACCACTCTCCCACCATCCTTGTCGCCAATGTCGTGCATGTATCAAAGACATTCATATTAAATTAGCACTGCACTTATGTTTTTGGATGTAATATACTCTGTTTGTTTGAATGAATGGCTATCTTTCCTTATACTTGATTTGCACTTGTATGATGTTGAGCCCTAGGCTTGCTGGAAATGTTTGTCGGTGCGCACATTCTTGTCGCGAGCGCTTTAGGAACGGATCCTTAGCAGCCCACCGGAAATGCTGCCGGTAAAACCACCTTGCCGTTCTCAATGCGGCTACCTTGGTTGCTGAGCGGACTCAGAAACAAACCAGGAGCATAATCGATTCTAACAAGGGTCCTTCGCGTGGAGGTTTTCTCATACAAATACATAAATCGTTCAAGGAAAATAGCTACAACAAGGAATTTGAAGTTTTTACAACTTAGCTTTTCTTTGTTTGATTTGGTGTCGTGGAATTATCATCCTTGAATGTCATTTGGGTATCCATACCATCATTCCCCCCGGGAAAATTTGTACGTGAGGGCCCCTTCTTATCTTTGAGCAAAAGAAAGAAGAGAAAACAGGAGGCTAGGAACTTTGTCGGTCTAGCAATCATCTCACACAAATTATTGTAATCACAACATTTCATACAATATACATAACATAAATATGTACTTTGACAAAAAGTTGCGAAATACTTATCTTTATTGATTATTGATATCTCTCCAACGTATCTATAATATTTGATTGTTCCATGTTGATATATTAACATTCTAGGATACT
>CBMN010764134.1:0-13333 GCA_000582825.1 Hordeum pubiflorum
ATGCAACGTTCCCCAACACTCACAACTACGACCGCTAGGGCACTCATCCCCTCTAAGTTTCACCGGGAGCCCATGGATCCACCTGTCCTCTACCTGCGTCCCAAGCGGCCGGTGGCGGGGAGGGGAATCCCGATACCTCGGCTCAGACTAGTAGTTTAGGAGTTGGTTTTTGGGGGCTCCGATCCTCCTTCAGTTCGTTCATCAGGACACAGTCATTGAAGCTCCGACATAGATTCCCGCCATCTCCTTGTGGCAGTAAGGTTACTGGCTCTCTTCGTGTCGTGGGTCTATTCATCAATTGAAGGGTTCAATGGCGACGACTACTATTCCGGTCCGTTTGTCCTTAAGGGCACATGCACAAGGATTCTTGTTGTCATCGTTAAAGGTCAAGCTGGCTTTGGTAGGGGAGCGGCGACAAATGATTGTTCTGGTGGCGGTAGTGCTTGTTCGATGGTTCAGGGTTCTTGATGTAATTTTATTATGTTTGTGATGTTTTGTACTTCTTAATTCTTATGAACCTTTACAATAGACTTGGCTCCTTTGGCAAAAAGAATGTTTGGACTTTTGAATGAACCGGCGAAACAATGAAAGGACCACACCAAAACATATATCTATTCAGCTTTGCTAAAATAACTCTTGGTCATTTGACAAATAACTAAAGATTCATGTGAGTATAAAGAAATAAGAAGATATTTATCCGAAAATTGTGAACATCGATAGAGACGTACTTATACGTTGAGTAAATTGTTATTGTTATTCCTGATTGTTCAAATTTATAAAACTACATAAATTTAGTTTAGATTATGATGAGATTTTCAAATTCAAATGTCCACCCGACTAGTTGTCCGCTCAACCAACCCAACCCAACCCAAGACATAGTCAGAGAGCAAGAAGTGTCAAATAGTTTCTTTTCTCGAGGAATATTTCTGCTCATGAGATCTATCAGTATCTCACGTCTTGGCGGTTGTTTTGGCCTCTTCTAGAAGGAATCTACTCGTCGATTATGTGACATTGAACCTAGATTCTTACTAGCTTTGTGTCCAATCTGGCATTGTCGTTATAGGTGAGGCGGAGACGAGTCGAAAAAGGGTTTCCTGGCTCCATTTTCATATGTGCAAGCTCCTTTCAACACCACAATAAATCTAGTAGTATTTATGTTTGACAGACCGAGGTCTCCATACCTTACTAACATACATTCAGATGGTTCTCCCGGTATTTCTGCTTCCACAACGGTGTTGGAGGCAGCAGAAATAAAATAAAGGTTGTCGCTGGAAGTTTCGTCTTCTCTATATTGATTCGTTGAGGCATTCAATCTTTTTTTGGACAAGTAGGAGTCATTTCATGTCTCTCTCTCTTTTTCGGTTTGAGACCATACCGATGAGCTAGGGATGTGCTATTAACCTATCTCGCGCTGAGTGAGGTTTCTACATCAGTACAAATCGGATCAGCCGGTGCATAACTCCTATGGTGGAGTGGAGTCGGTGATCTCCTTCTGATGGATGATCAAATCACCTCTCTCCCATGAAAAGACCATCTAAGGGCGTGTTCGGATCTTCTCCCACTCCACGCTTCACAAAATTCTAGAGTGGAGCCGAGCCGAACGAAATATCCCCAAGAAGCTAGCTTCGAGAAGTGGGGATCGCTTGTAGTGCAAAAAACTGAAGCGGGGAAGGCCCAGCTCCACCAAAACCAGAATCTGGAGTTCACCCATATTACAGTGAAAATGCCACCGCCAAACATAACGGTTCGCTCAACCACGAAAAGAAAACGATTCAACCAACGACAGCTACGCATCGCTACGGGGATCTCCCCTCGACAACCGTCCTGGGCTGGTTCCAGCCGGCCCAGTATGGTCCTGGACAGCCCGTCAACTGCTCCCAGCCCAAAATCGTGATGGGAAGCTGATTTAGCTGCCGAATGAAACGAAATCGCTGCATGAAGTGAGAAGCCAAGAAGAGAAACTGGATTTGTGAAGTTTTGTAAAGTTGGAGGAGATTCGAACAGACCCTAATTGTGAAGCAAGGCTTCACATCTTACCTTTTGAAACGGAATGCTTGAAATTCAATGGTACACATATTGTCCTTTCAATTTCTTCTTTATAACTGAGATAACCTTAACAAAAGAATCTAACTCCTTACTTTTCATTTATTTTTTATTAAGGATAAATAAATATTATGTCAACCAGTGCTAAGTTCGTGATGATTTGAAGCTCTGCAACTTTGACCGAACTTCAGTAAACGTTGTGTGAGCGTGTGCTTTTTTTTTTTTAAACGATTTTCCAGAAAAGGAAAAATACAAAACACGAGCTCACCCCGTGCGACTGACCGATGGGGAGCCGTTTGAACCGCCGTCCGTCCGCGGCGCATCTAACGGCCGGCGGCGACGCCGAATCCCACCAGCACGCCGAAACCGCCGCGTCGTCCGCGCGCACTCCCTCGATTCGCGCCGGCGGTGATAACTTCCGCTTACGCGCTCGCGGGATGGCGTCCGTGCTTTGCTCTCCCTGCCACCACCACCACCGCTCATATATCTGCCGCCGCCTCCGCTCCTCCCCCTCCAGCCACGCCCGTCCACGGAGCGGCGCCGGCGGCCCATCAGGTATATTCCGCTCTCAGCATTCGTTTCGGATAGCTACATCCCGGTTTCTGCCGTAGCGTTGCCACGGCGTTGGTTGGAATGGGGAAAAACAGGAATTTGGGCTCGCGGTTAGCATGCGCTGCTGGTACTGAAATTTGCAATTTGGTACTCGTCCAAGTGCCCAAGCGACTCTGAAGCCTGCTGGTTTGATGGGATTGGATAGTTTGTTCTGCGTGAGCGTAGAGATAAGGGATTAAATTATTTTCCTGACATGCGCGGATGTGGCTGGAATTTATTTTTTCTGAACTAGGAATGTGCCTGGAATACATACAGCATCTCTGCCTACGGAAACGGTGGCGTGTCTGAATTCTTATATGTCGCTCAAATAATTTGGCATTCGTTAGCAATCGTCAACATATATAGTGACCCAACATATATAGATACAGCATCTCTGCATATGGAAAGGGTGGTCTGTCTGAATTCTTGTATGCATGTCACTCAAATGTCATTCGTTAGCAATCTTCAACATATAGGGACCCAACCCAGTTTCGCAGATGGTGGTGTACCAACTTCATTCACTCTGTCTGAATGAATGAACTCGATGCTCGGGGCCTATCAATTGGAGGAGAAGTCTTCCACTAAACATATTTACTCCCCACTGTTTAGTGAAGTGTGCCACTGTTTTGCGTTTATGCAGTATTGAACACCACAAAGTTCCTTCATTCCCACCCAATGTCCACCGGTAGGGGCAGTCCCGCATTGCGTTCGTCTATGGAACCATCCAACAGCAACCAAGGACCAGAACATCTCATTGTTCTGGTACATGGTATCATGGCAAGGTAACAGCCATACATTCTAGTCCCATCATAGCTGTTCATAAAAATAAGATGAGCTGCATATAAAAAACACATCAATTCCCCTGCACCTCTTTCTCAAGAGCTTAATTTCATTGTTACTGGCTACATGTTTCCTTTAAACTTGGCCTGGATTTTGGCTTGATTGATTTGAAATTACAATTCGGAACGGCCCCCTTGCTCATTGATGGTAGTGCTATTGCCGGCTGCTCTCTTTGATTTACCTTTCCATGGATTTTAAGATGCACCCTTAACTTTTCAAAGTGTATATGTGAGGTTTGACGAGTAAATCGCATGGCATAGATCTGTACTTAACTGTCAAAACTCAAAATACACACCCGTATTTGTAAAAGGAAAAACAGTTAAAGCTTTGAAAAATGCTAAAGGTATTTATGTTTGACACAATTTACTCAACAACAGTTTAGTCAATCTGTACTTATTGCCTTTTTTACTGATGATTTTCCCTTGTTCTTCTTTGAATATAGCTCCAGTGACTGGACATATGGGGATGCAGTGCTGAAAAAGAGGCTAGGTGATGATTTCTTCATGTATGGTATGTGTGTATTTTAACTCTATGTAGTCAATTTCTTCCCTTTTGCACATATGAAAATTCCCTTTTGCACATATGAAAATCAGTTCTTTGTTCCAAAACAGAGGAGATGATTCGTGGGTTGCAGAGAGTGGGTTGGAAGAAAGTAGATGTCAACTTCCATGCATCACTGTAGCCTTACTCTGCTCACAACAATATGCATGTATGTAGATGTGCACCCCCAAGAGTCCCCTGAGGACATACATTTTTCTGCTCGAATACATCTTCTTCAAAATAGCATGAAGCAGACATGCCTGCCCTCCAGCCTGTGAAATTTGCACCTGGAATGCTGACATTCGCCAGTACTCTATCGGTAAACTTTTGAGCAACATGTGCTTCCCAGCTTTTCCTAACCAACACAAAGGTTTTGCCAGTATTCGAAGCTACAGTAAGCTCTAAATTGGTTGCTAAAGGTTAACTGCTTGTCAGCCTGTTGCTTCCATGCATGTATATAGTCTTTATCTCTCACGAAGAAATATTTTTGTGCTGCAGATCTACAGGTACATTTTGTTGCAGACGGTTTGCACATCAGATGTAGAGGCAGGTGCCGCCACAAACTGAAAATGAAAAAAAAAAGTAACAGGAGGTATTTTTCATTCAGATGATTGGAAGCAAATGGTATTTAGATGATATTAGGTCACAGATAGGTGTCAACTGTTCATGGCGATGGTGGATGCCATACCAGTACTGGTGTCGTGCTGGAAATGCACGCTCACATACCTCAAGGTTACACCTTACATGTAGCAAGTGCAAAACTGATGATTGCTCACTTAGTTCCAAATTTCCATTCCAAATTTATCGAAGTCTAAGTCGAACATTTTTAAGTTTGACCGAGTCTTTCCCTCAATTTGTCCCCAGTATCCAATTTTCTCTGTGGCCGCTGTCTCAGAATAATATCATGACTAGGGATTACCGAGAAGGAGAATACCAAAACCACTTGAATGTTGCCACTGTACTGAGATTGAATCTGTGCATCAACTGTTCTTTGAGTGCATAATAGCTACTCTCTCCATCCCATAACATAAGAGCCTTTTTGACACTATAATACTTTATGTGCATGAAAAAACAGAACACTGATGGCTGGGATCTTTAAAGGTGACAGAATGAATAAACGTGTATGGTCTGTATGTTGCTAAAAACGTTGACAGCTTAAGTAACCAGCATATAGTTGTACAGCTCATGTGTGTGGATATCTTAGAAATCTGGGAAACTTAGGCAATTTAACACTGAAGCCTGAATGCCTGATCATGTTGTTGATCCAACAAGAATGAACTTATAATAGTACTGAGTTGATGGATGCTGAACTTGAACCATTGTGTGAGAAATGAGGGAGCACATGCATGTGAATATGTTAAAAACCTGAAAACTGAAGCCTGGTCATGTTGATCTAACAAGAATGGACTTATGGTGGTAGTGAGAGTTGTTGAATGCTGAAGAAATGTGAACATACGTGTTATTCAGGTTTGCTCCATTGACCATTCCACACTGAACTTGAAGGATAGTGTGAGAAATGAGGGAGCAGCACTGCAGTAGCTCACATGCAAGGGAGTGAATGCAATCTGAATCCTGAGCTACTCTGAGCAGCACTGTAGTACTGGCTGAATAGTGCAATGGTCCGGATATGTAGAAGGGAGGACCACAGTTTGTATTTATAACAATACAATAGTTAAGGAAATCAAACTTAAAGTAAGGTGCGTGTGTGTGGGTGGGGGTGGGGGGGTCAGTTTTTTGCAAAGAAATATGTATGAGAAAAACTCTATTGAAAAATAAGGAGAACTATAAAACAGAACAAAAAACAGATAGAAAATAGTCTATTCTTGAAAAGACTAGAAACCACAAATGGCATAGATATTTCTTGTCTACCCCTTCTCACAATGCTTCTGATCTACCCCTTCTCCATATTTTTTGAATTCTACGGTTTCTGGATATGATCAGGTTTGGAATATATTGGTTTGTCTCCAAGTTTTCTACTTTTACTTATTTTATTTTAAATTCCCTAGCTTTTTGTTGACAAATGTTGGTCCTGTACAACTTGGTTTCCAACTTATGCCCCAGTTCTGTTTTGTTTGATTGGTACTATCAACTGGTAGATATACTCATCTAAAAAAAAATTAACTGGTAGATACTCCGTACCTCTGTTCAAATTGAAGGCAGCTGCCTACCCACATCAACTGCTGAGTGAATGTGCAAGCAGAAGCGTTCTGGACACACGAGACGAGACGACTTCAAGTCTCCCCGGCCCGGATCCACAATACTTGCTCTATCAGAACACTGCCTCTTTCCTTGGTCTCTGGCTCTCTGCGGCGACTACGGTGGTCTCCTCCCAATCGGCGACGGCGACGGCGCCAAAGGTACTCTTCCTACTCTGCTGTTCAATAATCTATACATTCAGTTCAGCCCCTTTCTTTCGATCTAGTCAGTGCACAGCATTCATGATGTAAAAGGTCTTTGCTCTCTCTTCCTTTTTCCATTCTTTGTGGTTCTGATATGGATCCATGATGTGCAGGGTTCGATCTGCTCAGCTGAGGGCATTGCTCACTGGAGGTGGAGAGTTGTTGTTCAGTGTTCGGGGTGCTCTTCTTCAGCTTCTGCTCTTGATTGAGAGTTGTCATTGAGTGGCAGGTGATGCATTTGTTCCCATTACAGCCGTGTGTTTGTGTGGATCGAGAGTAAGGAGAGGGCCAGCTTTTGCTACATCTGTTCTCATCTCTTGTTGCTATTTATTTTTTCTGACGCACAAATAATAGTAAAATTGTATTATAGTAAAAAAGTTAAAATATGTACACCTTGAAAAAAAAGATTAAGAACAAAATAAGACAAAGAGAAACAAAACTATGTTCAGTTGTCAGAGCTTAGCATCTATCCAAGCTCTGAGGGATGCTGCATTTCTTATTTTCACTCTGTGACCAACCAAAATCAGATCATGCTTTTCCAAGAGTTTAATTCTATCTCTTGTCGATATTCCATGCATTGGAAAGGTAATGCATCCGTGAGCTGTTACTTTCACCTACCAAAAATGTACATCTTTTGCTCATCCGATGGTTCTGTGAAAATAATTAGTAGTATCTTCTATCTTTCTCCTCTTCCTTCTCTGTCGCCAACTTTCTTCACTTTTTTTATGATTTTTGATGATTCTTATGTGAATTTATGATGTGCAGATCTGGATCTATTCTCCACCAGTTCATCTTTTGTAGCTGTTGCAAAGAACTCTGCAAACTGGAATTTGAAGACCTGCTGTTCAGGGTACCCTTCTACTTCTGCTTTGGAAGGAGGCATAGTGTACGATTATTTTCACCGATCAATCAAGTTCAGGTTTTCCTCATTCTGTCTTCTGAAAACCATCATGTTTTCATTGCAGAATTTCAAGTAAAGGACAATGCTATAGCCGTTTTTAGATCAGAGAGCAAAGACAAAAAAAGGGTCGAGATATGGAGGTCGCTGCTGGAGCAATGGGCCCTGTCGTCCGTAAGCTCGGTGAACTGCTCGTCGGAGAATACAACCTGGAGAAGCAGGTAAAGAAAGGCGTAAAATCACTCCTTACGGAGCTGGAGATGATGCACGCTGTACTTCGTAAGGTTGGCGAGGTGCAGTCGGACCAGCTCGAGGAGCCGGTCCGGATTTGGACTGGCAAGGTGAGAGACCTCTCTTGCGACATGGAAGACGCTGTTGACGACTTCCTTGTGCGTGTGGTTGAGGGTTCAAGCAGCAAGCCAACGAACATGAGGAATCGAGTCAAGAAGTTCCTCAAGAAGACCACCAAACTGTTTAGTAAGGGCAAAGCACTTCATCAAATCTGTGATGCCATTGAGGAAGCTCAGGATCTTGCCAAGGAATTGGCTGAGCTGCGTAAAAGGTATGAGCTTGACATGCGTAACACTAACAATGGTGCTACCATTGACCCTCGTGTATTAGCTCTGCACAAAGATGCAGGGGAGCTTGTTGGCGTTGACCGCACAAGGGATGAGTTTATTAAAACACTGAATTGTGAGGATGGGAGTCCTAAGGACCAATTGAAAACAATCTCTATTGTTGGTGTTGGTGGGCTGGGCAAGACAACCCTCGCCAAAGCAGTTTATGAGAAGATCAAAGCCCAATTTGATTGTGCGGCTTTTGTCCCCGTAGGTCAGAACCAAGATATCAAGAAAGTTTTCAAGGACGTACTCCATGGCCTTAACAAAGAAAAGTTCCATGACATTCACAATACAACAAAGGATGAAAATCTACTCATCCAGGAAATCAGTGAATTCCTTGTGGATAAGAGGTATGCATCATGTAGTCATTGGCTTTATTTTTATATTTCTAAAATGTGTGAAATAGTCAGAGGTATTACTGAATTCATGTCTTAATTTCCTTTTTTGTTATGTTTTTATGTTTGTCACATGTTTTCTTATTTTAAGCAAATTCTACGTTCTTTGTGTGTGTGTGTGTGTGTGTCTGTGCACTTTTTTTTGTTAATCTTGTAGACCACCAGAAATTTTGTTGCATTTCTTAATATTTATAAATGCATATAGTGGTTACATAATTCCCGTGGTTAGCTTTAGTACCTTACAATTTATCCTTTTTACAAAATTCAGTTGTATATAGATGACTTTCCAACTAATGCTATCAAAATAATTGGCATAGGTACCTCGTCGTAATTGATGACATATGGGAAAAAGACATATGGAAATATATAGGTTGTGCTCTGTATAAAAACAAACTCCATAGTCGGGTAATCACAACAACCCGCAATGTGAGTGTGTCTGAAGCATGTCTCTCTTCCCATGATGGCACGATTCACAGAATGAAACCTCTTTCTGATGAAGACTCGCAAATACTCTTCCACAGAAGAATATTTCAAAGCGAAGAGAAATGTCCAGAAGATTTGCAGGTAGTATCAAGAGAGATCTTGAAGAAATGTGGTGGCGTACCATTAGCCATCATTACAATAGCTAGTCTCCTGGCTAGTAATCAACGGGTAAAGCAAAAAGATGAGTGGATGCATTTGCACAATTTGATGGGCCGTGGAGTTACACAGGGTGATATTGTGAAGGACATGAAGAAGATATTATCACTCAGCTATTATGATTTGCCATCTCATCTGAAGCCTTGTTTATTATATCTAAGCATCTTTCCTGAAGACTTTGTGATTCAGAGAGATTGGTTGATATGGAGGTGGCTTGCTGAAGGGTTTATCCAGTGTGACAAAGAAGAAACCAGGCTGTTTGAGATTGGAGAGAGGTACTTCAACGAGCTCATGAACAGGAGCTTGATCCAGCCCGCGGAAATCAATGAGGAAGGAGTGGTAGTAACTTGCCGTTTACATGATATGGTGCTTGACCTTATATGCTCACTGTCAAGTGATGAGAATTTTATCTGCATATTGGATAATACTGGTTGGCATGCACCTAATATCCAAAGGAATTGTCGCAGGTTATCACTTCATAATCATAGTATCCACACAAGTTATCACAACCGTCAGTTTGATAGCACTAGCCTGTCAAAAATGAGGACCTTTGATGTTTTTTATCCCTTTGCTTTTCTTATGTGGCCATCTCTCTTAAGCTTCCAATTTTTACGTGTGTTGGATCTTGGAAATTGTGGCGGCTATATAAGTACCTCTAGCGGCCTCAATTATGTCGGGAATTTAATTCACCTAAGGTACCTAGGGCTAAAGCAAGCAAGGATTCATGAACTCCCAGTGGATATAGGCAAATTACAGCTTTTGCAGACACTGGACATACAGAAAACTAGTGTAAGAGAAGTACCTGCAAGTGTTGTTCAGCTAAGAAATTTGATATGCCTATATGTCGATGTTGGCGTGAGACTGCCAACTGGAATGGGGAAGTTGACGTCCCTCGAAGTGCTGCAGGAAGTAGACTTAACCTCATCTCCTCACATTGTGAAAGAGCTGAGCCATCTGACAGAGGCCAGGACGCTCAGATTTGACTCTCATACAATGAGCCAGGATCTGATCTCTGCAGATATATTAATCAAGTCTCTAGGCAACCTGCACAAATTGCAAAATCTGCGTATAGGGTTTGGTAACATATTTCTGTTAGATCGCAAGTTTGGATATATATAGTTTCCTACATGCGTTCTCAAGAGTTCCAAAGTGGGTTAATTCAACGTCGCTTCCCCGCCTCTCCAGCCTGACCATAAAGGTGGCAGAACTTCAAGGGGACGACATTCAGATCATTGGGATGCTGCCTGCTCTTCGGTTTTTGCGGCTGGATGCTATTCGCTTGACGGGAACGTTGGCTGTGAGGGCCAATGCATTCCCATCCGCCAGATGCCTGCATGTTCCAAGGGGTTTGCACGCCTTTGGTTCCAGGTCTTTTCCCACCTGGAGCTATGCCAAGTGTTCAGCACCTTGAGTTCCAGGTCTCTGCAAGGTCCATCGCGAGTGGTGAGGTTGACTGCGACATGGGCCACCTCCCTTCTCTTGAGCACGTCAAGTTTTATGTGCAGGATGATAATTCCAGTGATGAGGAGACAGAGACAGCCAAGGCTTGGCTGAGGCGCGCAGCAGAAGCCCATCCAAAACGTCCCACCATTGAATTCAGACGGTGATTTCTACTCGTCTGAGCAACCATGAATTCTCTTTGCCTAAGTACGCTCATTGCCATATTGTTTGACTTATCCTTCTTTTTTGTTTCCCAATTTCAGGCCTCAAATGTCATCCTAGAGTTAGGGACTAGTAATTCCATCAACTGCCGCGGACACTGTTCCAACATTTCGATAGGCAACAAACACTTCACTGTGCCGCCGCAGAAATGGAGTATCTCGTTTGATTCGTGTGCCGCTGCAGCTCTCGGTAACCAAGGCCCATTCTCTCCAACGTATGTTCGGATTCTGTCTTCTGCTAGACGGAGGCTTGCGCACGTTGTTCTTGATGAACTACTAATTCTTTCTGCATATGCTTGCAGAAATGCAGCACCCTTATTTCCTTTATTCAATCAAGACTCAATACAATAATAAAAGGTTGCATTCAGTTGGCACTGTTTGTAACAGTACTACATCTACGTTTTAGTCTCTTAATTTGCTTGTTCACATGCAGTGTTGTTTTGTTTTTATTGGCTTATTAGTGAAGAGTTGATTGAACTCCTCTTGGCTTGTTTTGCTTTGCTTGAACTTGGAGCTTACTCAGTCAAGGCTCGTTCAATAAAAAGGTACTAGTTGATTGTCTGCTCCTGCTGTAGCTCCAGATTTTCTTCTCATTTTTTGATCGTTAAGATTTCTCTTCTTGCTGCAACCATTGTCTCAAGCTCGTGATAGATGGAGCCAAAAACGTTCATGCTTGGGCTTGCGGGCCTGGGGTTCATGCTTGGTGGTATTCTCCAAGCTGATGATGGCTAATCCATCCAGCTCGGGAAATCTACAGAGAAATAAACCCCCAAATTCTCACCCAGAGATGAGATCAAGGACTGTTTCATACCACCTCAATTTTTCGTTTCCTCACACACGCGCGCGCGCACGCACACACATTAAATTGGAGTAAATATGAGCCACACAAACGCAGAAACGCTCATGCTTGTTCATGAGTGTTTACTGTTTACATGTGCATGTGTTAGTGTTACGCCACAGAACATAGATAGGTGTCGTCTGTTCATAGCGATGGTGCATACCATACCACTCACTATTGATCTTCATGCCTGAAGGTTACATGCACAAGTGCAAAACTGATGACTAAAGCATAATTTTTTTCATAGCATTCTGCATGCAACTTGTGAGAAATTATAACATTCTGTATGCAACAAAATTTATAACACCAGTGAGGAGCAAGCGTGATAATTAATTCTGAATCTATGCTATCACGTCACGTCACTGGGGTTCCTTTGGAGTTGGTTCAGTTTTGGGTTGGCACTTATCATAAACAGTTACTCGTGTAGCTTCTCAACAATCAACATACTTGACCCAGTTTGGATTTCTCAACCACTGGAAGAGTTTGCTAGCAGCCAAGGAGTGCCCTTGGTTGGTGCTCGGAATTCAGTGGATGGTGTTTGGCCAATATTTGAAGATATAGTAAGACATAAATTGATCGCTAAAGTTTAACTGCTTGTCAGCCTGTTGCTTCCATGTCTGTATATGTTCGTCATCTCTCACCAGGAAATGTATTTGTGATGCAGATCTACAGGAATCAGTGATACATTTTGTTGCACACGGTTCACAGATCGATGTAGAGGCAGGTACCGGCATAAACTGAAAATGAGGAAAAAAGAACGGGATGATACTTTCCATTCAGATGATTTCCTCGATGTCTGTTGGAAGCAAGGACACCACTATTGATCTTCATGCTACAGTATATATTTTAGAGAAGCCCCGTTGGAAATGTACTGCTCACATACCTCAAGGTTATCGGCGAAAAAGGGTTCCCCCGCTTTATATATAAAACAACCATCACCACATAACAACCGAGACACCGATACAGACACACGCCACCACTGCACACGACTCACACATCCAAGGCAAGATACAAAGGTGTCAGGCACCGACACCCCACCCCACCGACAACCAAGCAACTACAGATGTGCAAAGAGGACCGCTTGGAGCCGACGGGGACCTCCACCATGAGCAACCACAACGGAGAGGTGAGGCGGACCACAACGAAGCTAGGACTCCAAAATGGTGCCTCCCAGAAGGGTACGACCACAGGTAGCTGCCACCGCCCGATCCCGAAGATCAAGTTTTCACCCGGAGCAAGACGGAAGGAGTGGGAACGCCGCGACAGAGCCTTCATGAAGGATACGACGTCCGCAGACGCCGCCACCGTCGGCCAAAGCAGGTTAGCCAGGTGATATACCCCGGCGTTCACATCCCTCCATCGCATCCTAGCTTCACCAACCACCCGCAGCCAAGCCACCCGCGTGGCCAAGGCTGTCCGCCCGCACATGAGACGCAAGTTCCGCCCACAAAAACCAAGCCTCCCGCCGCCCCGGCCACCGCCCGACACTCAGACATCTCCAAGACCAGCAAAGCGACAGGCTTTGGTCCGAGGGGACGCCCACAACCGACGAAACCGCAGCTCCCGTCCCGCCTTGAACTTCGTCAGAGTTGCCGCCGCACACAGACGGACGGGGAATGGGGAGAAGGGGGAGCGGACGCATCCACGACCGGCACATCCTGTGCCGGCGACGGGCAACCCTAGTGTCGGCGCCGCCCATCCCTCCAACCAACCTCCCCACCGGACACCCAATGTGCCGCCCAGCCGCGGCGGTCGAAGCAGCTCCACGCAAGGCCACCAACGTCGTGTTGGAAATATGCCCTAGAGGCAATAATGAAGTTGTTATTATTATATTTTCTTGTTCACGATAATCGTTTATTATCCATGCTA
>CBMN010764144.1:119-12723 GCA_000582825.1 Hordeum pubiflorum
GGGCATATCTCCTACAGACTCCACTACAAATGAGGGGCCACGGGACGACCGTTAAGATAGAGTACGACGAGCGCTACACGCCGTTCTACAGGAGAGCCCGACTGTTGGTTTTCGTTCTACAGTTCAAGCGTAGGCCGCCGACGCTCGTCCACTCAGCTCTCACAACTTGGGTGGACCTGTGTCAGCCAGAGACGCACAGTTTCCGTCTTCCATGTGGGGAGATGACGGTGACCCTCGAGGATTGGGGGATGATTACGGCCCTACCGATCGAGGGTCGTGCTCTCACTGGACGAGTGGAGAGGAAGAACTGCCCGGAGTGGGTTAGCGCCCTCATCGGCGAATACCCCCACTAAGGGTAACCGGACATCCGGCGTACCGCTGCCCTGGCTCCTGAAGCACCGGAGGAAATGCCCGAAAGATGCCGATCCCCGAACGATGGAGCAGTACACGAGGGCCTACATGTGGTATCTTCTCACAGAGTTCGTGTTTCCAGACTGCTCAAGGGACAATGACCTATGGATGTATCTCGACTTCCTAAAGGACTGAGAAGCATGGTACAGGTGGGGGTCCGCCGGCCTTGCCTACATATACCGTTCAGTAAGAGAATATCTCACTGTTTTTTATTGACGTATGCTGCTTTAAATTATGCCATGTGATCATAAATACGTGTTTTGTAGGTTGACGACGTAACCCAAAGGACGGAAGAAACATCTGATATGTGTGGATTTTCCTGGGCCCTTTCCATTTGGATGTGGGAGCAAATCCCGGTGGGGCGTCCGGAGAAACTGGCACAGCGGGGATGGACTGACTATGGCGAAGACGACGACGAAACTCAATACTCGACCGTCGCATACGCTTGAGACATGGTGGGTGTCTACATGGGCACATCCAAGGCTTTGTACAAGGTCTTCACCAACGAGTTGGATGCTTTCCAGGTATACGCTCTTTCTTATGTTTTGCGGCCGTATGATGAACGATAGTGGGGGTTTGATCTGAATGTGATGTGTAGGCATGACAGGCTTCTCTGGCGGTGCATCATGCCCATGATTTGTGTCTATGCCGTCGAGTACCACTTGCCACATCGTGTTGCCACGCAATTTGGTAGGGCGCAACGTACCCCACCGGGCGGTCGCATCGACACCGGTGGCTCCGACCTACACTTGTGAGTACATTGTTCTCTATTTTCGTGTTTTTGTTCTGATGTTTTACATTCTTTCTTATGATGTTTTAATTCTTTATTATGCCTTGCAGTATGAGTAGGAAGAAGAATCAGTCGATCATAGACTGGGGAGAGACACGTGACAAATACGTGAAGGAATCGAACGATCGGAAAACTCGAAAAGATGTGGAGAGGAAAGTGGTTGACTAGGATGACTACAAGGATCACCTGCGGTGGTACGACGATGGCATCAAGCATCGTTTGCGCCTACGGCCCTAGTGGACGACAACAGATGCCGGAGATTTGTATGATGACGGCTCCGAGAATCAAGCCTAACATCAGAGAGCTAGAGGCGGATTTAGGGATTATGCACCCCTCATGAACATAATAGTAAGTTGTGTTCATGTGTTTTCGACCGGTGGTTGGATGAAATCTACTTTAGTAAGTGTGACTCATTTATTCTCTTGCAGTCTTCGGAGCTCAACAAAAGCATTTTTGAAGGCTCGGATGCGCTAAGTTCTATCCCCCAGACTCGAGATAGCGAGAAGAAGTTGAGGGGAACGGTGAAGGTAACATCGAGCCTCCTACAATTACATTCTTTCTTGTGTTCATTTTCGTTTGTAACCATAAACTTGATCCATATTATGTTCTTGTTTCATTCTAATTGCAGAATTACGTCAACAAATGTCGCAAGCTGGTGGCCTGCTTGGGTGTGCTACCTCTGCTGATGCTTATGCTCCTGCAGCCCCGATGCATAGCCTTGCTTCATCAAGCTATGTTGCCTCATCGTCTAGGGTGGTTGGGGAGGACGAGGAGGAAGAAGGTGAAGACAAAGAAGACGATGAGGGGCGAGCAGAAGAAGAAAATGAGGAAGAAGAGGAACAGAGCGATGAGGAGGAGGAGTACGATGATGAGGACGGACCTCCACCAACTTAGACAAGTCAACTTGAGAAGAGGAATGTGCCGGGGCCAGATTTGTATAGTCCATCCCCGTTTCAGAAACCGCGTCCTCCTCGCCGCTGCAACGATAAGGCTAATGAGACTCGTTCAATGAACGACGAGAACTGTACCTCCAAGAGGGTAAGGAGGAAGTGAAGTTGCTGCCGTTGAACTAGTCAAACTATTTATGTTGGCTTTGTGAAACAATTTCATAATTGTCGAACTATTTGCTATTTGCTATGTGGAACCGTTTGCTACTATTTGCTATTTTCTATGTGGACCTGTATTTGTCGAACTATTTGCTAGGTGTGTTGTATGTTCTAATGTGTGAAATATGCATATTTTCTCTTTGTAATACTATACAATTGTTGTGAACTTTGTTTTGAACTGAAACACACAAGTTATGTGAAAAAATTGTAGTGTGAGCACACCCTACCGCCAGGGTGTAACCCTACCGCAGAAAAGCCTACGATTTGGATTCCAGTACGCAGAACTAGAATCAGGCACCCTACCGCCGGAGAGCCTGGCGGTAAGGTACTACACCCTACCGCCACACTCTCTGGCGGTAGGCCTATGTCAGGTCAGCGCCAGGGATGTTAACCAAACGGTTGCTGTCGTTTGCCTAGCACCAAGTGCCCTAGCGATAGGTTGTGTAAACCTACCGCCGAACCCCCTGACAGTAGCAAAAGGGTCAGATTTAAAATAAAAAATCAAACCGGTGTCAGATCCGGCTAAAGTAACCCAAAAGGGTCAAAACACGAAATTTAGCCGCCCCAGGGAGTGGAATGCATCAATTTGTACTATGCATATGCCTTCGAGAAATGCATGGAAGGAGCTGTGTTTGCCCCAAAGAGGATCAGCCTCATCACCTTTGCAATGGATTCTTTGAAGTCAGACTCACCGAAGATGCAGCTCTATGGGCTTCAGATGTTGTACATCTTCCTACAAAATGAGCCCATCAAGACGAAAGCCATCTCAAAACTCGCGACTTCCACAAAGACAACAACTGTATTGTTCTAACATGTTGGGTTGGACAAGTGAAGGGGATGTATATATTAGATCATTTGCTGCGAAGGTCATAGCTGAGCTTGCTGGTAGCCTACGAGTTGGCTCTGTCCCCGGTGCAATGCAGCTCATAGCCTCGCTTCTTGACACTGGTCACCAACAAAAAGTGACCAGTCAGCAGAGAGAAATTGGATCTTAACCCACACTTTACTTTTCATTTTGATCATTTGCCACCCCCTGAGATTGACAGGTGGTGCCGGGTCCACTTGCCATTGACACAATCCTGTGGTAAATCATCAAATTCCTGATAAAGTGTGGTAAAAGATCAAAATCACCGGTCAGCAAGTTGGCATGGACGGTCAGATCCCGCCCATGAAATAGATGGCAGACGACAGTATACTGTTTTATCCGTTTCTTCCAACTTTCAAAATGGGTCCTACGAAGACTGGACTATTTTAGATCCAGATTCTTTTGACAAGCAGACGGTGAAAAGAAAAAATACAGGTTGGCCAAACGAAGCGTGGTTTGTAGGCCAAAGACTAAGGTGGCTTTAAAATTCATGACCTGCAGGTCAAGAATGAGGCCCTACTCAGTAAATGGTTATTCAAAAATTTTATTGAGGATGATGTTTGGAAAACCATGCTTCACAATAAGTATCTAGGCCAAAAGACGGTGTTCCAGTCATTTTGAAAACCTGACGACTCGCACTTTTGGGCTGGCCTAATAAAGGCAAAGAAACATCTCTTTCGTTTTGTGTGTTTTGCGATAAAGGATGGGTGGGAAATTCATTTTTGGGAAGATATCTGGCTAGGCAATGCCAGTCTTCAAGAGCAATATCCAGGATTATACAACATTTCTTGCGATAATAACAATACTATTGCGCAGGCGCTCAGTTCATCCCCGCCGAATATTTCGTTCAGGCGGGATTTGATTGGCCCCCGACTTGTGTCATGGCATAATTTTTTTATCCCGATTGGATTTGGTTAACCTGACATAAGGCGTTGATGTGTTTTGTTGGAACCTTACCACATCAGGGTCTTTCACTGTAGATTCTTTGTACGTACGCTTACACATTCTGAAGTATCTTCGTAGGAGAGTTGTGTTAACCAAAGACAACCTTTCATGACGCAACTGGCAAGGGAATAAGAAGTGTTGTTTTTGTACTCATGACGATACAATCAAACACCTCTTTTGCCAATGCAAGTTTGCACGTTCTACGTGATCAGTCATCCAAATAGCATAAATTTGCATCCGTTCATAAGTGTTGACAATATTTTTTTGTCATTGGTTAGACGGTATTCTAAATAGTTTCAAAACGCTAATAAGGGTGGGGACGTATGCCTTAATTTGGTCGCTTTGATTATGTAAAAATGATTTGGTTTTTAATGACAAAATTGCTTCTCCTCTACAAGTTATTTTTCGATGTACGCACTTGCTACGTGTGTGGTTATGATACAACGACCGGAGTACCAACCGTTGTTTAGGGCGGTGTGAACGCGATTGGATCAGGTGGCTATAGAGCGTTTTTTCTAACATGGATGATAACATAACCTTCGGCTCGATCCACCACCTCCTTCGACATAGACATAGTGTCGATCTATAGGACTCTACCATTGCCGATTTGTCGGTCTTTTATTTCATGAATTTTTGTCAGACTTTCGGATTTGGCTGTGTGCATCCTAATTATGCAGAGATAGGGTGTTGCTCATAATGCTTTGTGTCTGCTTGATGCTACCTTTTAAGATAATAAAATCGTCCTTTATATAAAAAACAATGTTTTATTCCAAACAAGGATTCATCTAACATGGATGAATGAAACTCATGTATACTCAGATACGAAGCAGATGACCAAATGCTGGTATATTCAAGAGGAGGAGCCATCGACGGACCAGGATCTACTCCCTGTCCTGGGCATGCTAATTCTTGACACGCTTGCTAGCTTTGTTATTATAGAAATTAACAGAGAAACAGGCCTCATCTCAAAGATCATAGATTTCACCAGCAACATAACTGACATGACAAATAATAGTAAGACAGACGAGACACTGCGGAATTAGAGGGGTTTGGAAGTGGAGGGCGAGCTATCCCTTGCGCCGCCGGAGAGGCAGAAGCTCATCCGCTGCCTGCGCCTGCCGGTGCTTGCCAACGACCACTGCCGCTTGCCTCATCCTCTGGCCCGCTCTGCAGCCCAACAACAGGACACTTTAGTGGCGAACACGGGGGCCCTCTCCCCTCGTGGCCGACCGGCCTTTGTGTGGCAATAAGTTGCGGTGACGGCGGCACACTGATACGACCACTCTCAGTCGACTCAGTTTTAGGCCTGCATGATTTTCTAGATTTGTAAGAGCATGCCAACTCTAAAGAGCAACTTCAACGCGTGAATCTAAACGGAAGCATGCCAACTCTTAAGAGCAACTTCAACGCGTGAATCTAAATGGACGGTGTTTTTGTTCGCTTTTGTTTGTTTGGATCGACCGTCTGTTTGTTGTCCGCCTGATTTAACATTTGGGTTGACAACGCTCCCAACACGTGCGACCCATTTAATGTCCGCACACAGGTTTTGAAAAGGCTCGCGGCCGTAGATGAAGCCAGCGACCATGCAGTAGCCCAAAGTTCATGCCGACATCATGCCAGCGGCCGGCAAACAATGCTAGCTTCAGAAAAACCACCTCATAGTTCATGCTGGCGTACTTGCCAGCGGCCGGCACACATGCCAGCACACGAAAAGGGACGGGAGTTCGACCACGCCATCGCGGCCGTGGTCATGCCAGCACACTTGCAGGCATATAAAAAATGATGGCTCTCGTCACCATAGATCACTCGTCGTCGAACTTCAGCATGTCGGCCTGCATCTTCTTGAACCACGACCTCTTCCTCGGCGACACAGTGTTGAGGTCCACCTTCATGATCTCCACCCCGTCATCATGCTAGCGAGAGACACTTCTTTCGCCTTGGTCTTGGCATTGGTGGCCTCGATCTCTAGCATCTTGGCTTGCTTCTCCGCCTCCAACTCAAGCATCCTGGCTTGCTTCTCCGTGTCCATCTCAAGCCTCCTCCTTTGAATCTCCATGAAGGCATTCATTTGCTCTTCCTTGTCTTGCCGGCGCTTCTCCTCCCTTGAGTCCTTCTTGGTCATCATTCCCTCCACGGTTGCGATCAAGGCGTTCGACGCCGCATCTCGCTTGTCCTACTTCTTGGAGTTGGCCTTCCCCAGCGACCGTGCCTTCTCGCCCTCTCCACCCTCCTCTGCGGCTTTCTTGCCCCCCTGCAGTGCCGCATATTGCTCCTTGAATTTCTCCTCATCTTTGACGATTCTCCAACAATGAGAGAGGTGGAAGGACTTGCCTTCGTGTTGGGCCTTGAATGCCTCCAAAGCTTGGAATGCCTACAAATGAATTGCATGCAAGCATATTGGCAAATAGATATGAAATGAAACAAAAGAGGGACGCATGCGTGCATACCATGTCTTGTATGCCGATGCTACTCACGGGGCGTGCCTTGATGCCCTCATAAGCGGCACAAAACTTGTTGCACTCTTGTTGGATCACCTTCCAACACTTCGAAATGGACACCCACCCGCGCGTGCTTTGCATTTTGTACGGCGGAAAATTCTTGCGTTCATGGAACTCTCGATGAACACGAATCCAAAAGGTTGATCCCTTTTGTTCTGCATCGACCTTGGGGTCTTGACCACTGTCCCTCCAACACTCACAAAGGAGCTTGTCCTCAAGCACCGTGTATGCCTTCGTCCGTTTGCTCTTGCGCTTCTCCTTCACCCATGCGGCTTTGTTGGCGAGCTCGTCCTCGAACAAAGGCTCCCCGTCGACGTCCACCTCATCCTCTTCCTCGAGACCGTAGTCCTCCAGAAACTCGAGGTTGAGCGGGAAGCCGTCCAGGTCCAGGCCGACCTGATCTTGCATGAAGGCGCCATGCATGCCAGCTTGATCATAGGTCGATGGCCCTCGCCCGTCCTGGCTTTGGCACTCATCGGGGTCATAGCCAGCCGTCGTAGTACCCTCGAAGATGAGGTTGTTCATGAAATGGTTGGTCGCCTCGTCGTCGACGGTCGCCGGCATTCTATCGAACAGGTTGCGGGCACCGGGAGCATGTCGGCTGGCATCTCCCGCGCGCGTTTTCTCGGCCCACCGAATGACGAGCCACCGGCTACCAGTGTGGCATTGAGGTCGATGGGCGCGGGCGCGGGCGTGGAAGGCGCCACCACGCTCACATCCGGCGAGCATTCCCTGGAGAGTCGGGAGGCTTGCGGCTAGACATGGTAGCCGGGAATCAGGTGAGTCGCCGAGGCGCGGGGCTACTCTGGCAGCACCATCGGGTGAAACGCAGACGAGACGGTGCTAGCCGCCGCAGCCACGACAGCGTTAACGAGCCCGTACTAGCTAGGGTTTAACCCTAGGTACAACAATGCCTCCCTCGTTGCCGCCGCGACACGGGCATTGGTGTCCTCCTGCTACTCCGCGAGGGCTATGGACGCGGCAGCCGCTGCTTCCACCCTTGCGTCTGCCGCATGCCGCCGGTTCTTTC
Organism: Hordeum pubiflorum; assembly: GCA_000582825.1. NCBI lineage: Eukaryota > Viridiplantae > Streptophyta > Magnoliopsida > Poales > Poaceae > Hordeum > Hordeum pubiflorum. The sequence goes on from CBMN010764144.1 coordinate 7,765, forward strand.
TCTTCGACGACTCCTTGGCCCGCTCCTCGGATGTCATCTCCTTCTTCTTCTTCTTCGTGGGCGCAGCCGTGGTCTTGCGGGGGGCGCGGGGTTTGCCTTTGCCAGAGGGAGCGGTCCTGATGCCGGAAGAGGTGAGCGAGGTGAGGCCTGCGGCCGCGGCATCGAGGTCGTCGTCCATGGCGGGCGGTCAGGGAGCGCGCGTGGGCGGGAAGGTTTGGGAAAAGTGGAGGGAGATGGTGGAGGGTTTGCTACCGACTAGTGGGCCAGGAGGAGTAGTTGGCGCGCGGCGCGCGCATCCGTTTCGTGTCTGCGCCGACGCAAATCGGGCTCAAAAATGGGTCGGAAATGGGTCGGCAGGCGGACGAAAATCGGACGCGCGTCCGTTTGGGACGGCGCATTGGGACAACTTTTCTGTCCGCGGCGACCCAAACGGACGCGCGCGGACAAAATGGGTCGGTGTGTTGGAGTTTCTCTAAGCGCGATTCCAAAGGGACGGTCGTGTCGTCCGTTTGGAATGGTAACATGGCCGTGTTCGTTGGCCGTGTGTTCAACATGCGGGCGCATTTTGGTCGCATCTCGTCCGTAATGTATAATATGAAAAGACCAAAGGACTTGTGCATAGTTCACGCCAGCGGCCTTCGCCAGTTCATCATGTTGGCCAGAAACAAAGCGAGCGGCCTATAGAATGGTCACCCTAGTTTCATGTCGCAACAAAGCCAACGTCCGGCACACTAGCCAGCCTTCTAAATGGACAGCGATCGCGGCCGAGGTCTCACCTAGTTCAGGCCGTCGCGAGCGAACATCTCCTTATGCCGGTTCGCGAACCAAGCCTTCCTCTCAATTGACATGTTGTTCTTGTCGACGCTCATCAAGGTGAGTGCCACCACTTTTGCTTTGGTCCCGGCATTGGTGGCCTCGATCTCAAGCTTCTTGAGCTGAGCGGCCTTCTCGATGTCAAGCTTCCTCCTCTTCATGGTCTCCTCATCTCAAACTTCTTCGTTTGAAGATCTATGTAGATCTTCATTTGCTCCTCCTTTCCTTTGCTCCTCCTCTCTTCCCTCACCTCCTTTTGGCTCATCATGTTCTCCAATGTTCCTTGCAAGGCTAAAGAAGCCGCATCATGCTTCTCATCGTCCTTTGAGCTTGTCTTTACCCTCGGCCTCTTGAGCAAATCTCCTTCGTCGGCCACAGCCGCCTTCTCTCCTTTCTTCTTACGAGCGGCATATTGGTCTTTGAACATGGGGCAATCTTTGATGAGCGCCCAACAATGCGTGAGAGTAAAAGGCTTGTTCTTATGTCGGGCCTTGAAGGTTTTCAAAGATTGGAATGCCTACACAACCAAAGATGCGTCCACAATTGTAACATGCAAGGACACATAATACACCAAAAACATAAATTGCATGACAACATGAATGGAGAGAATGAATGGAGAAATGACGAAAAAACGAGAGGATCATACCAAGTCACCAATGCCTAGGCCACTCACGGGACGGGCTTGAACGCTCTCAAGCGCGGCACAATAGTTGTTGCACTCTTATTGGATGAACCCCCATCTTATTTGGATTGAATTGATGTCACGGGTGCTTGCAAATTGGTAGGGGGACTTCCTTATCTCATGAAAAGTGGTGTGAACTCTAGTCCAAAAGACGGAACCTTTTTGCTCGGCACCTTCCATAGGATTTTTGGCCTATATGCATCCAACTTTCGTAAATCAAATTGTCCTCCAATTGAGTGTATGACCCCGTGTGAATGCTTTGCCTCCTCTTTTGTGCCTCGGCCCTTTGGGTGAGCTCGTTGATGAACACCAATGGTTCCACCGAAATGTCGACCTCTTCTTTCTCATCTTCACAATACAAGTCGTCATCTAGATGCCAAGAATTGCCATGGTCGTCCTCATCTTCATAATGGATGGGGAATTGAGTGTCTTCATAGTGCCCTCGGCCGTCCTGGCTTTGGGTCACCTCGGGATCAAATTGGAAGGCCTCACCACGGCCCCCGTAGATCACGTTCTCCATGAACGCCACGTAGTCAGGGTCGTCGGCTGTCGGCGTCGGAGTTGGCATTCCGTTGAACAGCCTGCTAGCGGGGACCATGCTCGCCAAAGGGAACGACCGGGGCTCCTTACTTTGCATCTCGTCAGATGGCTAGCCAGCGCCATTGTACACCAGCGTGACGTTGAGGTCGATGACACCCGCGGGCATGGACGGAGCGACCACGCTGCAGTCCGGGGAAGAGAACCTTGTCTGCCCATGGCTATGGAGCGGCAACGCGTAAGCCTCGGGCGTGACAGACGAGCTATTGGAACGGTGATGTGGAGGATGGACGACCGACAAGCCTGTGCTGGCCGCGACCATGGCAACGACCGGCAGAATGGCCGGCGAGGGTCGGCACAACCCTAACATGAGGAGGGTGTGCGCCTTGGCAACCTTGGCCTCCTTGTCATCGACCTCAGCCTTCTGCTACACGGCACACAACAAAGTCGTCTCTGCGGCGATGTCCGCCATGGCCTTCTTCTCCTTGTCCTTTGTACACCGGTTCCGCCTCCTGGCCGATTCGGCGTCGAGCCTGGCGAGCTCTGCTGGTGTGAGCTCCGACCGCGGCTTCTTGGAGCCTTCTTCTTCGATATGGGACGCGCGGCCACGGCCGGGTCGCCTGGATTCATCGGGTCATCGGCCATGCCGAGGGGGGGGAGGGGGAAATTGATGGCAAAATGGAGGGAAAGTTGGGTGGTCGTGTCCTCGACAGGTGGGCCAGGGGGAAGACAAGGGCGCGCATACCCGCCCGTCGCGCGTGTCCGTTTGGCCGCAAACGCGGACCAAAGTTGGGACGGGAATGGGTCGAAAGCGGACCAAAAAATGGACATTGGTCCGTTTGCTCCTGAGCGTTTGGTGGCCTAGTCTGTCCGTTTACCCCCAAACAGACACGTCCGGACAAGATGGGGTCACACGTTGGAGTTGGCCTAAACCCCTACCATCAAACGCCCAGACGCAAAAAAACAGCATACAACTGATTGTCTTATATTCGGCCCAAACGCCTAGATTAACCGACATCCCTCATATCTAGTTGAAATTTGGGATTGATATCGGGACGCCCGGACGCCCGCCACGTTGGATCCGGTTCATGTTGCCCCATCCGACCCCATATAAAATGGACCTTATCCGCACCTTCGGCCGCAACCCTAGCCACATTCCACTCCACTCCTCCCCCTCCAGTCCACTCCTTAGCCCTCTCCGGATGACTCCGGCGTTCTCCTCCATGGTTGCAAATGGACACAACTCTGAATGTCCGGATCCGAGGACTGGGAGCTCAGCCTCGAGGAGAAGATGGTTGTCTGCATTGCTCTCTGATGCTCCTGGGAGGAGTGTGCCTTCCCGCATTCTTCGGAGAGCCGACGGGAATCCGTTGCACAATTGGAGGCCGGATCCAGGCCCGGAGGATATCGTGGCGCGTCGCCGGCAATGGTCACCATGATCGCATGGCGCAACCACGTCATGCCACTGGAATCTTTTAAGTGGCACCTCGTCCCCGCGCCATCGAGCGCTGAAACGGAGACCGTTTGTGCATCCATGACCTAACGTGAATCTGAAAAGGAAGAAGGGCGTGACCGCCGCGTGATGCTTCGAGCCGACTTCAAGCAGAGGCAGTTGCTGTAGTCCTCGCAACACAGGCCGCCACGATAGCTCGCGAGGCGGAGGAGGCTTTAGCAGCCTGCAAGGCGGCGTCGAAGGAAGCCCTCCGTTCCCTCATAGCTAAGAAGCGGTGGAGGAGAGCGGTCAAGTCTATGGCAAAAGAGCAAGCCGGAAATTCGTGCCATGGCCAGACTGCCCACCAAGGAGGAGAAAGATTAGAACAGTGACGGGCCAGACAGCTTCAGCCATGAGCAAATACGCCTCGACACGGATGAGGCTTCGTCATCCTACAAGGCGTCATCAGAGGAAGCCCTCCGTTCCCGCATAGCTAAGAGTGGCGGAGGAGGGCGGTCAAGTCGATGGCAAAAGAGCAAATCCGACGTCCGCGCCATGTCCGTACTGCCCCCCAAGGAGGAGAAAGACGAGGACGGTGGTGGATCGCACAGCTCCGATAGTGAGCAAATCCGCCTCGATCCATTTTGTGTCTTTGACCTCCACTTCCGCACGGGCGATGGGAATGGCCAGCCGTGGATGTACTTCACCGGTCACCGTTCTCGATCTTACTTAGCAGGGCATGTCCATTTTGGGTAGTCCTGTGACATGTGTTTAACTACGTAGGACATTGCATGAGCTAATATGGATTTGAGTATTCACTTTAGATGCATCCCATTGTGAAGGAGAAATTTGGTGTGCTAACCGATCACTGCCTGCAAACGCGTCCGGGCGCATCCTCGAGCGTTTGGGGGTGGATTTTCACCGTTCCGGTTGTAGATGCTCTAAGATACTACTAAAATTGTGTAATGAGTTTTGCCTCGGTGCACTTATTTTAAAGGTTTATACGAATTTTAAAGGTTATTCAAAAAGAAAGACCATCATATTAGCCTACATATCAATCATATTCAATAGATAGATTTGAATACAAAAGACAATATTACCATTTTTATTGAAACGGTAACTTCTAATCTACACGTTAAATCTGAATCAAGATATATAAACATTTCTAGAGGGGTATATCGAAGAAAAATCCTTCTATAATAATTTTATTTAGGTTACAAATATCAAATTTTAATGAGGATCCCATGGGCGTGCATCGAATCCTTTTTGAAAGCCTATGCGACATTTGGGTTGCCACTCGCAGGGGTGCGTGAGACTTGTGATATGCGTTGGGTTTTTCTCCGAAGAGGAAGGGATGAGGAAGCACAGTATAGATAAGTATTTCCCTCAGTGAAAACTGAGAACCAAGGTTATCGAATCGATAGAAGAACCACGCAATTTCCCGTCTTCAGCGCCTACACACAAAAGAGGACACACTTGCACCCAACACGGGCAA
>CBMN010764148.1:0-10387 GCA_000582825.1 Hordeum pubiflorum
CTTGCATATTCAGAGAGAAGAAGCATAAGAATTGTATGATAATAGGGAATAATGGATGAGAATAACATAAATATGAATAAGAAATCATGATGCAGAATGGACGTATCACGTACCTGGCTCCTGAACGAACGAAGTGGTTCTGTGTATGCCTGGTGGGCCCAGAAGTCAGACACAAGCCAGAGAGAAAAACCACCCCCATAATTTGGTCTATATACACATTGCAAATTAGAGCATCTCTAGCAGATTCCGTATAAGCTCGCCAGCCCGTTAAATTCCGGCAGATTTACAGTATGCGTGAAAAAACCGACCTGACTAAATACCGTAAAAATGGCTCGGCCCGTAAAAATTAATGGGCGGCATGTAAAACCGCTCGCGTTTCCTCTATATACATCAGAGCGGCCGCATTTTAGGGTTCGTATCTGACATTGCCCTTTTCCCCCTCCATCGCAAATCATTCCCTCTGGCAAGGAATCCATCTGCCTCCGACCGCACTTTGTCGCGCGCGCAGGCACACCATGCCCGCCCTGATGTCGAGCGCTGGACGTGGGAGGGGTGGCCGAGGGGACCGCGGCAACTCGCCATCGCCCAAGCGCCGTCATGACAACGAGGCCAGAAGCTCCTCCATCCGTCCGCTTGTGGAGGAGTGGTGCAAAGTGTAGGTGCGGGAGCACACAACGCATTCCCGCCGCGGTGGCCGGCGGGCGTGGCGGAAATTTGACCGTCTCTCCAAGATCTTCTGGTCAACGACCAAGCGCCTTCAGGGAGGTAAAGCGCACGCTCTTCGAGGAGAAGGAAGCGGCCATCGCCGGAGAAGAAGGTGTCATGGCGCGGTTGGAGGCGGCGAAGAAGGAGCACGACTACGCCTTTGTCCTCTCCAACTCTTTGATGGATTACCATCTCGACGCCACAAAGGATGGTGATGAGTAGTTAGAATTAGGTTTTAAATCTCGTATGTGTCAAGTTTGTGAGGAACTTTGTCTTAATTTCGGCGAAGTATCATGGCGAGAAATAGTTTATTTAAATTATGCAATCTGTTTTGCGTTTGTTTACAACACATGTTATGTCGTGCCGCGCGCGATACCGCAAAATCAATTTACGGTATCCCGTAAACAAATTTTGCGATACCGCGCTTTATCAGATATTCTAGAGATGCTCTTAATCATGCAAAAGTAAGAAAAGGAGGGACTACACCGTAGAAAATGGGCCTCACTCGGTGCAAAAGGGAAATTTTGCCTATGAATGGGGCATGGAATTGCAAAGGATGGCCAAAAGATATATCCCTTAAATCACTAAGCTCCCTAGGGGTTGGAGCATTCTTATTTAATTGAGTGCAACGATAGTGATTTGGCTACCCGATTTTGACTCGGTCCCGCACTGTTGTGCTTGAAGGGGCTAGGCAGTTGGAGGGCCTTATTGTTCAGAGGGTGGGAGGTTGTGGGCCTATGCTGCTAGTGAGGGAAGCATTGGTCGGTGGATCCCGCGCATCATGGCGGCTGAGCGTTGGCTCCCTTAATACGTGTTGACTGCACATGTTGGCCCGACTGTCTATAGAAGGGAGAGGTGGGTTCGGGGGTGTTCTGGTGGTCGGTGATGGCGGCTTGTTGTGGTCGGTGTGTCTGTCATTGCTGTTGGAAGAGGGAGATGTGGTCGTCCGATGTCGCCATTGCTACTGGATGAGGGAGAGGAGATTCTCTTATTACCGATGTTGTTGCTAAAAGAAGGAGAGGTGGGTTGTCCTACTGCCTATTGATTGTTGTGGTGGGTGCAGTGTGGTATGTGATTGGTTCGACACTCTTACTTATCAAAAAGGCTACAATTGATCTTACATTTAGCTCCTACCTTTAGCTCCTTGTTGCATCAATGGTTGATAGAACTTTAGAGAATACTAACCATACCTTTAGCTCCTTGTTGGGTTTGACACTCTTAGTCGAAAAGGTTACAACTTATCCCCTGCACTGGGTTAGCAAGGGTTAGGGATCCAATTGAAGAAACCGATTCATATATCTCTACATCCCACTGTATTATTGTCCTTCCTCCTTATTCTCCTAAACGCCTTCTGAAATCGCCCAAGAGAACCCTGAAACTCACCAAAGCTGACAAGTTAGATGTAAAAATACTGGTACCTTTTGTTTCTTGCAGTGAAAAGGTGTGGATTAGAGGGAAATGATCTCCTAGAAGTTTGCATCAGATCGTTGCATTCAGCCGCTCCAGGACTGGGATAGATGCATGTACGCATACCATGGCTTGGACGACCTGATCCAAGTGAGTCCATGACTACAAGAGTCTCCCTCCAACGGTACACTCCACTAACTTATGCATTAGCTTCACTCCATCAATAACTTGATTTACTTACCCAACTAGAGTAAGTTTTTGTTTAGTTTGTGATCTGATTGTATTTGTAGGAAATCATGAACTTGTACTCTCTTATTCCTCCCCAGACAACGACCCAAATGACAAGAGTCTGAGAGTAGCACATGCTAGAGAGCTCCGGGCAAACGCCATGTAAAGGAAGAAGAGTATGATGAATCTGAATATAAGGTTGATGCTGATGACGAAGACAACGAGGACGAATTTGAGGATGAAGTAGAATTTTCATCCTCTGGTGACACTGTTGGAGAAGGTCGGACCAAGAGAAATCAGGTTCCGAGTGTGGGAGGTCCCTCTATCCGGGCATCCAAGCGCGCCTGAGTCCAAAGAGACAAACAATTCCTCCTCCAACTAAGGGAAAAGGACCGGTGAAGGTTGCAACCAAAAAGTCTCAAAAGGTTGTTGCACTACCAAGAATGAGAAAATTGATTAATGTTGTTACCAAGTAAGTACATGTGATTGGATTCTTTATTTCAAGTGCAGAACAAGCATTCAATTTCGTGCTTGTCTTTGTAGGGTTGTGTCGTCTGCGAGCTTCACCATCCTAGCAATTGAGAACACTGCCAACAGATCCAAATACGTGCTTGATGTTGATGATGAAAATACAACTCCATAACTCCACAACTATAGTAAAAAAAAGTTGTATTTTGCTGATGAAAATACAACTCCACAACTATCAAAGATGGTTCTTTTTGCCGTGGAGATTGATCTAGGCATGGAGCAGATTCATTAATCAGAAGCTAACTCTGTGAGCCCGAGGCACAACCCCACTTGCATGGATACCACTCTTGATGCTTCTCCCAACCTTCCAAAAACTTGTTGTGGTGACAACATCGCCTCGCCCAAATTTGACCCCATCGGCTCCATCCACACCTTTCTTGCTGGTACGGTGCCCAGAAGATGAAATGCGTGCAAGCAAGGAGGCGATGATACAAGTTGAGCAGATGGCGACTCGTTTGTAGACCGTCTCAGGTCAAATAATGTTATGAAGACCACATCTGATGAAATTATTAAGGTTTTTTTCCTCCAGTGAGGACATGATCAATGCACCCACTCGGTGGTTAGTGGCTTCATTCGATTCGCGGATGATCCGAGTGTACCCTCGAGACTCTAATTGACTGTTAGCAGTCAGTTAGAGTCTCAAGAACAAACAATTCTTAACTTCATAGATCGAGATCGTTCATTAGAACTATGGCTTCACTTGGTTCGCGAATGATCAGAGTGGATACACTTAAATCTTATGAATCGATGCATTTTCAAACGAGTGAGTCGAAAACCGGCTGCCGACACCTTGCAACACCGACGACCCCATGCATCACTCGTGTTCCCACAACAACATTCCTTGTTGTAGACCCGCCACTCCCCTTTGTAGCACCGCCGGCCGACCGACGTTGCACGCTGGCAACCTCCACGCTCTCGCTACACCATCCACGCTCCCCTCACCTCACTCCCCTGCAACAACGACCTGATTTGTGCGATGTCGACGGGAAGCGAGCAATCGGAGCACAGAAATATGTGCAAGCCGAGGCGAGATCCATGCATGTGAGGAGGCAGGTATGAAGGGCGGAGAAGGAAGCGTGTGGTTCGTGTGAAGGATAAAGAGAAGTAGAGAGCGATGCATGTAGCCAGCGTGACGCGTGTCGAGCGGAGGGGGCGGTTTACGGGAGGAAGGAATCAACCGGTTACTACTAAAGTTGGGCAAATACCTTTTGATTCCTGGTTGTATTTACACCCTATATGAAACTTTTTTTTTACAAGAACAGTAAAAATAGTTCGGAAGATTTGTACAATAAGGCTATGTTTGGTAGCGAAGCATTTGAAAAACCGCAATATTGAAAACCACAGTATTTTAGTCAGTAGGTACAAGATACCGCAGTTTTTGACATACCAAAGAATCTTGAAGTATTGAAAATACTGTGACCCGTTTGGCGAGTGCTTATATGCACCAATGTAAATTAGCTAGCTAGCAATGAAACAGTTGCAATGAGCATGGTGCTAGCTAGCTAGCCTGACGCACTGAACGGCCATGTATAACAAGCAGCCGCATGCACTCAACTACCATGCACAAAGCTAGCTTACAAGAAAAGAAGGTAGTTCAATACGACGCAGAGCTGCAGGCGGCTAAACATTGAACTCGCTCTCCAAGTTCAAGGGTGCCTCGTTCCTCTCAGCTCGCACGATGGGGAACGAAGCGGCCGCGCAGAGGCATGTGCCAGCGGCCAGCGCCGAGAGGCGGGAGGTTAAAGATCAGCACACCCACTCTCCTCTCTCCTTTGCTGTCTCTTTGTTTGTCCTCGATGGAAACGATATCCAAAGATAACATGGTGGCTGTAACTTAGTGGGAGCGAGAAGATAACGAGGGCGGCATTTCTTTCGCGTGCTCTGATTTTAAAAAAGAGGTCAAGGGTTCTTTTTTTAAAACAGTGAAAATACTGTGGTTTTGTAAATACTACAGTTTTAATACCACAATTTTCACTCATAGCCAAACAGCTCATTGTAATTAAAACTACAGTATTTAGAAAAATTGTAGTATTCGTGGAATACTCCAAAAATATTTTGTTATCAAACAGGGCCTAAACTTGATTGTTCTTTTGCACTAGTATATAAATTTCACGAATAAAAAACCCGTGTTGACTTGAGGAAAAAAAACAAAATTTATTCGCTATTGTAAATCACTATTCACCCTATTTTCGCTGATTTTTTTGTTCCCCTCGCTAAAGTTGGCGCTAATCACAGGCAAAATGCCACCGTGGTCTCGTACCTGCCTCGCCGCCCAGAAGGAAAAAAAGCCCACTGGGTTCTGCCCGCCCGATAGAGAGACGCGTCCCGGTAAGGGTTTCCACCCAGATCGTCCAGCCGCCGTCGCCGGCCACCGCGAGGCCCTCCGCCGTCCCTGCGTCCCTTGAGCCCGAGCTCGAGCTGCGCGAAAACCTCTCTCCCCTTCGGCGCGGCTAGGGTTTCGGCGAGGCTGGCGATGGGCGCGGACGAGGGGGAGCACCAGTCGCCCGCGCGGAAGCGCGAGCGCGAGGAGGAGCCGGCCGACGACGGCGGGGGCGCCGCGGCCGCCGAGAAGTGCCCGCGCGCGGGGGACGAGTCGGAGGGCGCCTCACTGCTGGGGCTCGCCAACTACGCGGACGAGGAGGAGGAGGAGCGCGGGGTCCCGAGGGGGCACACGAACGGCCGGCCCCGCGAGCAGGAGGATGATGATGATGATGATGAGGAGGAGGAGGAGGAGGACGAGAGGAGGGCTCCGGAGAGGCGGCCCAGGCAGGTCGAGCTGCGCCGGGACTGCCCCTACCTCGACACCGTCAACCGACAGGTATACATTTTTTCTGGTACTGGCATTTTATATGTTGATTCGGTTGCAATTGCCCGCGGTTTTATAGTCTGAAATCTGAACCCGGTGGTTCTGTTCACAGCTCGTGAATCACCTGAGATCTGTCATACGTGCTCACCGTAGTTTAAGTATTAGTCGCTGATATGGTGTGACTATATACCCAGCTCAAGAACATCTAGAAATGTAGTGTTGGAGTCTGGCACTTGGGCATTTAATTTGTTAGTACCTCCCCAGTGAATTCTAGCAGCAAATCCTCTTCATTTCGACCATAATGTAGCCTGTGTTGGTAATCTAGTGCTTTCTGTGTGCTAGTAGCCTAGTACCTCACGATCTCATCCTTGTATATGCACAGAAGAAATTACTCACCCCGCAATTGTAAGTTTGTCACTGATTCCTAATCCAGTACAACAAACCTCGTACGTTTTGCAAAAAAGATGAAAATTGTAGTGCTGACCCCACAAATACTTACCGTTTCTAAATGTGTCTATTTCCTTTGATCCCCTCTAGGTTTAACCTGCAAGCTACAAAAACTTCGAATCTGTCTAACTGTGGGCATAGTGGGTTGCTAAATATAGAACATGTATAACTGAAGCCTCTTATGTTTTCTGTGTTAGAAAGATTGCATCGCTGACTTCACAAATACCCTGTTTTACTAAAATTGGCTGTCCTCTTTTATTCCCTAAGAGTTTTGGATTAACCTTTGAAATATAAAAAATCTGTGAGCAGCAGGGCTTACTTCACAAGTACTTTTATTTGTGTGTAAATTTCTAGGAGGCTAGGTTTAAACTTTGTAACTACAAAAACTGTGATAATTGTGTGGCACACCCTTTTGGTTAATAATGCTATACATCCTACAAACGCCTGACAGATCGCTAACCCTGTCCTACACAAATTCTTTTTTATAATCAATTATGACAATTTCCGGAGATTTAGTTATATTGAAGCACATCCATGCTCTAGTGCTCTATTCTCTATTCATATGTGTTACATACTCTTTTTGGGAGGTGGACGGGGCAAACTTTATGGTTGAGCAAGCCATTCTGCACTCTCATGGTTATCGATGCCTGATTATATTTTGTCCTGTTTTGTAGGTCCTTGATTTTGACTTTGAGAAGTTCTGCTCAATCTCCTTATCGAATTTGAATGTGTATGCATGCCTAGTTTGTGGAAAGTATTACCAAGGAAGAGGCTTGAAATCACATGCGTACACCCACAGTCTTGAGGCAGGCCACCATGTATTTATTAACCTTCAGACTGAGAAAGTTTACTGTCTTCCTGATGGATATGAGATAAATGACCCATCGCTAGAAGATATTCGACATGTTCTCAATCCAAGGTGATCATTCGTTGTTTCTGACATTATCTATTGTCGCCTTTGTTGACTCCAGTAATCAGTTCCGCGTTTTATTGATTCGTATGGTTTGGCAGGTTTGCACGAGAGCAGGTTAAAATTCTTGACAAGAACAAGCAATGGTCAAGAGCTCTGGATGGCTCCAATTACTTACCTGGAATGGTATGTATCTATGAAACTCTTTAAAGGCTTCTTTTCTGTCGTTGTGCTGTGGATCCTTCCAGTTAAGGGAATATTTACCCATTCTAGCAAAATATTTTTTTAGTACTTTTTGAAATAGCAAATAAAAGCACTTGTTTGAAGAGCCGTAACAATGCCAATGAAGCCGAGAGATACAGTGGACTTGAATGGTTTGGTCACGAGCCCTCCTTTTTTGCGATCTGATTCTACATCACTTCACCTCACAGTCGTCCTATATGAATGCCACCATGTGACTTAAGGACTGGTTTAGATTGTCTTTATTTGCTTGATTGTAGATGGAAACCTGCAAGCATTTAGGCTCTTGTGATTTGAGAGCTAAATATTCATGCCTTTTATCATATGTTATTAATCACTTTTCTGATTAAATCTGCAGGTTGGTCTTAACAACATTAAGGAGACTGACTTTGTGAACGTCACAATACAATCGCTGATGAGGATTACTCCTTTGAGAAATTTCTTTCTCATACCTGAAAATTATCAGCATAGCAAATCCCCACTGGTTCATCGGTTTGGAGAACTAACTCGCAAGATTTGGCATGCTAGGAACTTCAAGGGCCAAGTTAGTCCACATGAGTTCCTTCAAGCAGTTATGAAGGCTAGTGAGAAGAAGTTTCAGATTGGTGTACAATCTGATCCAGTGGAATTTATGTCATGGCTCTTGAACACGCTGCATGCGAAACTAAGAAGTTCAAAGAAGAAAAATAGAAGCATCATATATGATTGCTTTCAGGTTAGTTTTAGTAACAATTGTGTAATTGATAGAACTTGTGGTAGCTTATGTGTTGCATTTGAATCTTGTTTTTGGCAGGGAGAACTTGAAGTTGTCAAGGAAATTCACAGGAAGCATTTAGTGGATGATGAGCAGAATGGTGAGGCAGGTTCACAGGTTGAAACAACGAGTGACGGTATGGTCACTCAAACGTCTCGGGTCCCATTCTTGATGCTCGGTCTTGACCTGCCACCGCCACCTCTTTTCAAAGATGCCATGGAGAAAAATATTATTCCACAGGTTTGTTTGCCCAATCATTTCTGCTTTTTTTTGGCTGGAATTGCAGGACATGTGTCAAGTTTTTACATGCAAGGGGTGCTAGACTGGTGTTTATATGATGGAAATTTCCCTGGTTCTGATGTAAGAACCAACTGACTAGTCTCTGACTAATTCAGTTTGCTAGAGCATTGGTACATGAGATACTTGATTCCCTATTGTCCAGCTGCTAGACCTGAGGTCTTGTTTCTAAAGTTTATTATCCCTTAACTCTCTCTTGCATGTATTTGCAAGTCTCAGTTTGTTTGTGTCTCAGCATTTTGTGATTTGCTTGGAGGTATGATCATTTTTGGAGTCTGTTTTGCATGTATATCTATGTTCAGGGGTCTCGACCAAATTTTTTAATGGGGAAATTAAACCAGCGAGCCAACTTGACCAATTATCATCCACATGACTGTTTACCTAAACAGTGTGACATTTGCTGGAGGAATACATGGTGCACACTCACTGAAGGGATATGATTTTACGCGCAACATGAAATCTTAGCATTGATTTTTACATGGAACTTTTATCTTCTAATTCTCTGTATCTTGGTAACTGATGTTCTCTAATTCAGAAGCTTGCATGGTGTTCAGGTACCATTGTTTAATATACTGAAGAAATTCGATGGTGAGACGGTTACGGAGGTGGTGCGGCCATCCATTGCTCGGATGAGGTACCGAGTCATCCGACTTCCAAAGTATATGATCCTTCACATGCGCCGGTTCACCAAAAATAACTTCTTTGTAGAGAAAAACCCTACCCTAGGTAACTTCCACGTTTTTCTTGATTGAACTTGCCTATTCAGAGTCCCCTGATGACACACCAATCCTAAGAGCAATCTGTGTTCCATGTAACAGTGAATTTCCCCGTGAAGAACTTGGAATTGAAGGACTACATCCCATTGCCCAAGCCAAAAGAGAATGAGAAGCTGCGCTCGAAGTACGACCTCATAGCCAACATTGTACACGACGGCAAGCCGGGTGAAGGATGCTACAGAGTGTTCGTGCAGCGGAAATCAGAGGAGGCGTGGTATGTGTTCTCTGTCTCATTCCTAGCATGAGTATTTTTGGAGGGACCCCAAGAAATCATTCGCGAATCCTTTTTGTCTCAGGTACGAAATGCAGGATCTCCATGTCACAGAGACCCTTCCGCAGATGGTGGCTCTCTCAGAGGCCTACATGCAGATATATGAGCAGCACGAGTGAGCGATGTGGGACGGCGGATGGCGGTCACCGTGTAGCCTTCCGCAACCTCCCTTTTTTGCCGCTTAACACAGACGATGTTGTTACAAGCTAATTTATGTCTGAAGCAAAATTTTGAGGGCTCAGGTGTTGTATGTCCGAATTTAATTCCGTGAGAAGTAGAATCCGAAGAACTCCACTGCACCGTTAGTTTTTCGCCACCGCCTTGGAGAGATTCCAGGAGCCAGCGGCTGTAAGATGTAGAAAACGTACCCTCACTCTTTGTGAGCTCGTTTAATTCTCAGAGCATTGTTTTCACTCCCTCTGATCCATATTAACTGATGCTGCTTTAGTACAACTTTGTACCCCTCCGATCCATGTTAAAGCAGCGTCAATTAGTATGGATTGGAGGGAGTACTTTTTATCAGGTATGTGAGTTCCATATGCATATTTGTTATGAATCTATATGTTGTTACCAAGCAGGAGTGACAGTGGAGTTGTTCCCAAGGGTTCAGCTGCCATTTCATATATCTTTTTTCTTTTCGAAATGGCAGTCATCTTGCATTCATTAAGAAGAAAAGAGTTGCTCAGTTAAGAGCATCTCCAACAGAAGCTGAAAAAACCGTGCGCGCCGGGCAAACGGCGTTTTTAGCGCGCGCCGAATGATTTCGCGCGCTCCAGCGCGCGCAAAAAGGAGGCCCTGCGCGCGGTAGTTTTGGTGCGCGGCGCTGTGCGCGCTCTATAAAATCGTGCGCCGGAGACGCGCTCTTCCCATGCCTCTCGCGCACTGTCGTCGTTCCCCTCGTGCTCTGCCCCTGCTCCCCTCGCGCTCTGTCGCCGCTCCTCTCGCGCCTTCGCCGCCGCGCCGCCGGGGATCTTTGGGCTTCCGCGGCGTCCGGGAGCGCCCGTCCGGCTCCTTCTCC
>CBMN010764164.1:267-10360 GCA_000582825.1 Hordeum pubiflorum
TAGAGTCCAAAACAAAAGCAAAAGTGTTTGAAAAAATATACATGTTTGAGACGTATCACGCCTAACCTCTCCATTGCAGAAAACACAGATCCATTTCTAGTTTTATTTACGTTCTTTACTTCCAAGTGTTATTACCATCGTTATTACAAACTCATTATTCTTATTACTCTGCGTTATTTACCTCTTAAGACAGTAACAGTATTGCAGAATCACAGCCAGTCACCTCACATAAGAATTGTGACAACTTTTGTGTGACAGAAGCGCTCATGTAAGTACTCTCCGCCGCACTTCGTTGGTAATTGGGATACTTCCACGAAAGTGTATCATTGGAAACTACTTTCAAATACGAATCCAACAATATAATTTTTTATGACATGCATTAACATTTTGCTAGTCAAATATATGGTCCAACTTTCAACCAAAAAACAATGAGGACTAGTACCCCTCAATTTAATTATTTTTAATACCTTAATTTGGACCTTGATAAGTGCCACACGTATGGCCAACTCCGAATACTTTTTATGGCAAATTTAGTGACGCGAGGATGACAACTTTAGTTGTCACATGTCAATTTCCATTTCCTAAGTTTCAGTTTTGTTTGTTTGTTTTATTTTCTTTTCGAATGACAATTTTAATTGTAAAAAACGCCAGGGCCAGAGTGCTTCATGCCACATGTGTATCACTTATCATTTGGGTTAATCACCGATCTCGTTATTTTTGTTTTGAGGTGTAAAATACATCTGAGGTCCTAAAGTTTTTTTAGGGAAGAGGTCCCAAAGCTTCTCGCATCTACTTTTTTAGGTGCATTATCAAGTTTTATTGCTCAAAATCCACATGATGTGGGATGCAAAAGGGGTCATGGGGTTGGATCAACCAGACGTGTCGCTCCTGATCGAGAGAATGCAAAAACTTGGCCAACCTATCAGCGTCGCTATTAACAGCTTGGCCTTCAAAGGAAAAAAATACAATTAAACAGATGAGGCCTACTATTAATCTCCTTGATTATGTTTCCATGAGCTCCCTGACTTCCTTTCTCTATGTCCTTGGCAATATGTTTCGAATATGAGGCTACCATAAAATTTTGGAGCATAAGATCTTCTGCTAGAGATAAAGCCTCTCGACACGCAATAGCTTCTAGTGTCGCTGCATTGTTTATGCCATAAATTACCAAGGAGGAGCTTCTCATATAATGTCTTTCTCCATCGCAACGTACAACTGCCGCCGTGGAAGGTCCTATTCGCCGCATTCTGCGGTAAATAGACGTCCCTTCACACAGGGCGCGCCAGACTGGGCTGGCCCATTCAAGTTGAACTGAAAACAAGCTGTCGGGTGAAAAAATGCGCAAAAAGATTGCGGCGCCCAAGCTAGGATTCAAACTCAAACCTACTGCTTGTGCATGCATCTGGCTAACCAGTGAACCTATCACACATTGCTTACATAAGGAGCAGAGCGAACTCTAAAGAACTAATTTAGCCGCGTAAACCGAACATTACTTCAAAATTGCAAACAATGTTTCAAATTTCGAACACTTTATTGAAGTTATGAATAATTTGAAACAAACGTGAACAATTTTTAAAATTTCTCATCATCTTTTAAAATTATGTAGAAATTTCCAAATTTGTGAACATTTTTTGAAAAGGTGAACATTTTTCGAATGTGTAAACAAAACTTGAAAATTGGACCATCTTTTGACATTCTGAACAATTTATTTGAAAATCAAACATTATTCTATTTTTATTACATTTTTGAAAACTTGAATGTTTTGAAAGCGTGAACATTTTTCAAAAATTCTAGAACTTGTTTTGAAAACATGAACATATTTTGAATTGTTGAACAAAATTTGAATCAAGGATAACTTTTTAAATTTGGAACAAATTTTTTAAAGTGAGAACAATTGGAAAATATAGAACAATTTTTGAAGTTGTGAACAAATTTTGAAAAAAAGGAACATTTATAAAATTCCGACCAATTTTGATAATCACGAACATGTTTTCAAAAAAATGTGAACAAGTTTATAATTTGAGAACTAAATTTTAAATCAGTAATGTTTTTGATATTTGTGAACAAATCTTGAAACATGGGAACCTATTTTAAAATTATGAACAATTTTGGGCAATCAATAACAAGTTTAAAAAATGGGAATAATTTTTGAATTTGTGTACAAATTTTGGGAAAAAGGAACTTTTTCTGCATTCGTGAATAAATCTTGAAAAACGGAGCATTTTTTAAAATTTCAGACAATATTTGACAATCATGAATAAGTTTTCAAAAAAAAATGATCACTTTTTGAATTTGTGAAAAACAATTGAGAACATGAACATTTTTTTTAATTTGTGAACAAATTTTGAAAACGAACATTTTCTGTGAATCTCAAACAAAATATTCAGAAATTGTAATTTATTTTGAAATTTCAAACATTTTTACAAATTAGCAAACATTTATGAAATTTATGAACATAATGTGAAAATAGGAACAACTTTCTGAATTCCGAACAATATTTGAAATTTCCAAAATATTTTTTAGAAAAATGAGAATAAACTTGAAAACAGAAAAAAAGGAAATGAAACCGGAACAGAAGGAAAAGGAAACAGAAAAAAAGGAAATGAAAACGGAACAGAAGGAAAAGGAAACAGAAAAAAAAACTAAAATCGGGAGAAAAAAACGTTCCAAACCGGAACGACCGAATTGGTCAAATGGGCCGGCGCCGTGGCTTCGTTAGTGCGCCTCCCTGTGTGAAGGGGCGACAATTTGCCGCAGCGCGCGGCAAATAAGGATTTCCCGCCGCTGCACCCCTCACCTTTTTTTTTAGTAAACCGCACCCCTCACCTGATTCCTTGCACTGGCCGCATCCACATGTATTTCTCGCATCTAGCACTACTACTACGGTCCGGTGCCCGTGTAGGCGGCCCACGAGAGTAGCGGCCCATGATCGTCCAACTGTAAGGGTTTCCAGTTTCCACCTTCCAGAACATTCAGGAGCCCTCTCAAAGGAAGAAGAACACCCGCGACCACAACGGCACCACCACCTCGGCGCCGCACCGCATATACCACCGCCTCGGCGCCTCGCATTCGCCAAGGGAAAGAAACAGCCGCCCTCACACCCGAAGCGAAATTTCAAGGAGCACCCACGACTTCGCCTCGGCATCCCCACCGCCGGTACGATCCAATCCGACCTCCGAGGCTTTGATTTCCTGCTGCCGCTTCGTATATATCGATCTCCGATTGCCCGCAGCACCTCTCCTTTTCAACATTCTGTAATTTTGTTAGTACCTTTATTAGCAGATCAGTTCGTGATGTTGTGCTGCGGTTTTAGGGGCGTAGGGTTAGGCCTTTGAGGGTTTATTTAGATCGGGGTTTGCGTCGTTTTGGATCAAATTCGACGTGTTCTCGGGGTTTGGCGCATGGAGTCGATAGATTCGAGGTTTATATGCCGAGATTTATCAAGGTATTTGACTGGCGGATCTCGCCCTGTGCAGGTGCAGGCTGCGATCTGATCGTGTGACCCAGCGGTAGCAGGGAGCTGCAAGGGCGCGTCCAAGATGAGCGTGGTTGGGTTTGATTTAGGCAACGAGAGCTGCATTGTGGGGGTGGCACGGCAGCGTGGCATCGACGTGGTTCTCAATGAGGAATCCAAACGGGAGACCCCTGCCATCGTCTGCTTTGGTGACAAGCAGCGCTTCATCGGCACGGCAGGCGCTGCCAACTCCACTATGAACCCAAAGAACTCAATCTCCCAGATCAAGCGCTTGCTGGGCCGCAAGTTCGCTGATCCTGAGCTGCAGCGCGATCTGCAGTCCTTCCCTTTTCTTGTCTCGGAGGGCCCCGATGGGTTCCCACTCGTCCACGCCCGGTATCTTGGGGAGGAGCATGCTTTCACCCCCACGCAGCTGCTTGCCATGGTGCTGTCTAATCTGAAGGCCATTGCTGAGGATAACCTCAAGTCTGCTGTCGTTGATTGCTGCATTGGTATCCCGGTGTATTTCACTGACCTGCAGCGTAGGTCTGTCCTTGATGCTGCCACTATCGCTGGTCTCCGCCCGTTGTGTCTGTTCCATGAGACCACTGCTACTGCATTGGCATATGGCATCTACAAGACTGATCTCCCTGAGAATGACCAGCTGAACGTCGCATTTGTTGATGTCGGGCATGCCAGCATGCAGGTAGGCATTGTTGGGTACAAGAAGGGGCAGCTGAAGATGCTGTCCCACGCATATGACCGGTCTCTTGGCGGAAGAGACTTTGATGAAGCCCTGTTTAAGCACTTCGCGGCAAAATTTAAAGAAGAGTATAAGATTGATGTCTACCAGAATGCCCGCGCCTGCATTAGATTGCGTGTGGCCTGTGAGAAGCTCAAGAAGATGCTGAGCGCCAATCCGGAGGCACCGATGAATATTGAGTGCTTGATGGATGAGAAGGATGTGCGAGGCTTCATCAAGAGGGATGAATTTGAACAGATCAGCGCTCCAGTACTAGAACGTGTCAAAGGGCCATTGGAGAAGGCCTTGGCCGAAGCTGGCTTGACAACAGAAAGTGTGCACTTTGTTGAAGTTGTTGGATCAGGTTCTCGTGTCCCTGCTATAATCAGGATTATCACTGAATTCTTTGGAAAGGAACCTCGGAGAACTATGAATGCAAGTGAATGTGTTGCCCGGGGATGCGCTCTTCAGTGTGCTATACTTAGTCCCACGTTCAAAGTGCGGGAGTTCCAGGTACTAATTTGTCTTATGTTTGGCCTTTGATCATCTGTGTCCTTTTTATATTGCCATTCTAGCATTTTCATCATTGTTATAACCTACAAATAGTTCGTTTCTAGTGTTCTGTTTAGTCGATGTTCTTCAGAAATTTAGAACAGCTTTCATCTGCTTCCATTAATTTATTATTATCATTGTTATTATTATTATGTAGATGTCTTCAATCTTTGATATCTTCATCTCCTGTTGCTTTCATTTGACACCCGTGCAGCAGGAACCGTTATGTTAATATGTTGCAGTTTAAGCAGAATTAATGTTCACTTGTAGGATCTTGTAGGCCCAAACTGAGTCTGCCTTCCACCAAGTACCTAAGTGCTAGACTGCATTTTAGAATATATAAATCGTATCTATTTAATATGGCTCCATTGGTGTGACAGATGACTAGCTTTACATGAACTTTCTAATGGTGCAACAGTTAACTAAATTGGTCTTATGTTATATCAATGTTGGAAGTTTTGAATATATCAAGGTTGCAAGTTTTGATGGCTTTAAGTTCTGCCGAGGCACCGTCCTGTTGTTTTTAATTAAATTTTGCTTCAGATGTGGGAGTGTTATAGCATACAAGCTAGGTGTTATATCCTTTGACTTCTTAAAAGCGAAGTGTTATAACATGGAATTCATTTTTCTAATGCACCCTGTACCTCTAACTATCATATTGGCTTGATATTTTGCAGGTTAATGAAGGTTTTCCTTTTTCAATTGTTTTATCATGGAAACCAGATTCCCAGAACAATGAGTCCCAACAAACAGTGGTATTTCCAAAGGGGAACCCAATCCCGAGCATCAAAGCTTTGACCTTCTATAGGTCCAATACATTTGCAGTGGATGTTCTGAATGTCGAAACAGAAGATTCGCAAGTTACACAAAAAATTAGCACTTACACGGTAGATAACATAATAAACCTTTTCAGAAGTCATTTGATACTTTTAAGTGCTAGACGACCTTAAAATCTAGTACTTAGGCAGTTTTTGATGGTTACTGATTTGATTTTTTTGCTACCCTATGCAGATCGGCCCTTTCCAATCCAGCAAAGGTGAGAAGGCAAAACTGAAAGTGAAAGTTCGTCTCAACATTCATGGAATAGTCTCTCTTGAATCAGCGACGGTAACTCGCAATACCATGTCCTGTCACCTTCCTATGAAAAAACATATAACTTCTCTGATGTTGTTATTATGTTTTGTTTTCTACACAGATGCTGGAGGAGGAGGAAGTTGAAGTTCCGGTTTCAGCTACAAGTGAGGTGCCAAAGGATGCTAACAAAATGGAGACAGATGCTACTGATGCCAATATGCAGGAACCTAAAGATACTACAGACAATGCTGACAGTGTTACTGGAAATGGGGCACAAGATTCTGAAGAAAAACCTGCTCCTATGGATACTGATGCCAAGGTATGATCCTTTTATTTTCTCTAATCGACAAGGTTTTTGATTATTACAGTCTTTTGCTCTTAGCATGTTGCGAAGAGCTATTGCTCTATGTGGGTTAAATTGATGCTTGCCACTAGTTAGTGTGTACTGATTTGTCTCGTGTTATTGGGAATTACCGACCACCGCAGCATTTTTATGAAGTTTGACAGTAGTGGCTGACCATTCACTTGGTAGTCACCAATTCTAATCTATCCAATAATAAACCTCCTCATACTGATTCAGAGTGTTACTAGTGGTATCTTAGATGTTCCATATGGTATTTACATCAAAGGAATCATGATTTGTTCTTGCTAGGAACAGGCTAGTGCTCTAGTTTCATTCATGCATAAATTGGGAAAGCACTGTTCAGTTTTTGGGCGAGACATGTAATTTACAAAATTGTTTTATTTATTTTATAGACCGAGCCATCAAAAAAGAAAGTCAAGAAAACCAATGTCCCAGTTGCGGAATTGGTGTATGGTGCAATGGGGGCTGCTGAGTTGGAGAAAGCTGTTGAGAAAGAGTATGAAATGGCTCTTCAAGACAGAGTTATGGAAGAAACCAAAGAGAAGAAGAATGCCGTGGAGGCTTATGTTTATGACATGCGTAACAAGGTATGTTGGATTGCATGTTCCGGTGAGGTTCTATTAATCTGTAGTGATGCGCAGTACCTGATCTCATCTCTTCTTGTATTTCAGCTGTATGAGAAGTACTCTGATTATGTTACACCGGAGGACAAAGAAACTTTGATGGCTAAGCTTCAGGAGGTTGAGGATTGGCTGTACGAAGATGGCGAAGATGAGACCAAGGGAGTCTATGTTGCAAAACTGGAAGAACTTAAAAAGGCATGCCTTCTTTATGCTATGTTTCATGGATTGCGCCTGTGTTTTGTATTCTGAGGTTCTGGAGGGCTGAACTTTATTTTCTTTCAGGTTGGTGGCCCTATCGAGGCGCGCTACAGAGAGTGGGAAGAAAGAGGTCCTGCTATTGAACAAGTAGCGTACTGCATCCGCAGTTTCAGGGAGGCTGCATTATCTAGTGACCCGAAGTTTGATCATATCGACATATCGGAGAAACAAAAGGTATTATACTGTCACCTATAAGAGGATTAGAAATGCTCATCATGGACAGTCAATTCGCTTATATATTTGTTAAATCAAATCATTGGCAAACAGTCTTTGTTACTGTCGTGAAGGCATATAGAGGTAACGTTAATTTTCAGTTGCTAACCTGTATCTGTTACATACAGGTTGTTAATGAGTGCTCGGGAGCGGAGACTTGGCTGCTTGAGAAAAAACAGCAGCAGGATGCTTTACCAAAGCATGCTGACCCTGCTCTCCTGGTTTCTGACCTGAAGAAGAAGGCGGAAGCCCTTGACAGGTTAGTTTGCCAACATAACAACCATCTGTCATGCTGTCTAGCGTCTGGGATAGCTATCTGAAACCTTCTGCTATTACAGATTTTGCAAATCGATCATGACAAAGCCAAAGCCAGCACCGAAGCCACAGACCCCACCCCCGGCCGAAACTTCACCACCAGAGCAGCAGCCAGATGGTGCCACTGAAGCTAGTGAGCCGGCCAGTGAGGGAGGTGCGTGGGAGCAGCCTGCAGCCGAGCAGATGGACACCGATGAACCTGCTCCTTCCTCGGCATAGGCCTATTGTTGATCAAAGCAGTTTTATCCTTCACTATTGATTGCGTTTCACGGTGATGGTGTCGCGGCAAGCTTTTGGGTCTTGTGGCACGCGCGGTTGTGAGGTTATGTATGATGTCTTTGATAGAGTTCGGTGGTGTATCTAGATGTCTGTGAGTCTGTCCCTGGACTTAGTTTTTGTTGGTGGGTGATGCGGATGCAGGGTTTCAGATTTTGGTGCCTGCTGTCTGCGATATCTTTGCTGTAGTTTCTATAGCCATCAACGGTTTGAGGGCAAGCTGCAAGCACCGTTTCTATGGCACATGCCGATTATCTTTGCTGTACTCCTGTCTGCACCACCGGGACGCACCCTCCACAGCATGTTTAATCTATTTTGACATCTCGGCTCTTGAGGATTTTAATTAATGATAAATGACAAAGCTCAAAAGACTGCTGGGGTAATAGCAACCCTTGCAGATCAGACACATTTCCAGCCTTCAGAATCATTTCCGAGCGCTCTCCATAATGAGCAAATACAAATTGGAACGCACAAATACGAAGTCGCAACAATTCGAGCTCCATATTTTACGGATCCACTCTGTCAACGTCTACGTTTATATTCCACTCCATATTTTATGGATCCGCCTTGTCAGCATTTATATTTTTTCTTCACACACAAAAAATGCATATTGTGTAATTTGACCTAGTGCAACAAATCAGAATTGACCTCTATAATGACAAATTGAGGTTGATAGTGTTAAGATTAAATTACAATATGTAATTAAGGGGAATCTCCCCTTGCCCAACGGACGTGCGGTTGCACCCGCATGGGCGCCTGTATCTCTCGCAACCGTCGCATCTCCTTGGAACCGACTCCTCTTGAATCGTCGTGTCTCTTCAGGAAATATATAATCCCCTATAAACCATCGATCAATACTACTCAATCACTTTGATTCAAACACGCACTTACGCTAGAACAGCCAGCGAGAGCGAAAAGCAAGAGAGAACAGAGAAAGAAAGGGAGGGAAGGAGCACTCGCCGTCGGTGAGATGCCAGGCCTCGTCTCTTTCTTCCTCCGCCTGATCCGCTAGGACGGTCGTCGGAGCCGCCTCATTGCCCGTCGTCGTCATGGAGTTGGTGGCCTCCGCCGTTTCCGTCGTCGGATGCAAGCCATCCACCGGTTCGGCCACAGCGCCGCTGGACGTGGCGCCCCTGGCGGCCATCGCGCCGCCGGACGCACTGGACACAGTGCTCACCACGTCCACGTCCACGGCTTCGGCGCCGTTGGGCGCGCCCCGTTCGTGACCAGGGGGTTTAACCTGTGGCTCGTGGTCGGCCCGAGCGCTCCCATGGTCCATGACGCTGCCGCCTCACCCGCATTGCCCCTGGGTCCCCGCCTCCACCCCCTCCTCCGCAGGCCGAGTGGCTTTCGCCGCAGACACCGACGCCCGCAGCCGAGGCCGCCGACCCGAGTCGCGGCCCGCCCGGCTACGTCCCCGTGCCGATGCGCACTGTCGTGGACGAGGAGGAAGCGCTCGCCTTCATCTCGGCGCCTCCGGCGTCGTCCGCCTCGGTGCCGGGATGGAGGGCATCGGCACCACCACTCCGCCGGAGATGGACACGGGCTCTAGCAGCCGCGCAGAGAGGCGCTTCGGCCACCTCTTCGGGCACGCCGTCGCCGCCATGGACCGCAGGCCCGGTTGCCGCGCCGGCTCGTGGGATACGGCGGGCCTCGGCCTCGCCCCCGCCCTGTCGCAGGGAGTGCGCCTCAACCCCGTCTTGGTTGCCTCTTCCTCCGACGAGGAAGATCCCCCCGTGGTGCGTCGGTGACCGCCGGAGTGGAGCAAGGAGGTGCTGGCGGCTTCCGCTCCCGTCGGCTGCATCGAGGAGGTCATGGGGCTCGTGGGTGGTGCGGGGCGGCTGCAACCTTATCCCGTAACCGCCCCCTCCCCACTCTCTCTTATGCGGTGGGGGCTGGGGTGGGCTGGCCAAAGGCCGTGGCGGCCCAGGCCCAGCCGCCCGGCTGCCTCCTTTGCTCGGCCTGAGCAGGATTTCAAGTCCATTGGTGAGTACAATCATGTTGTTCATAAGATATGTTCCAAACTGCGCTTTTGTGAGAAGGAACCTATCGAGGGGGAGAAGATAGAGAAAACTTTGTCTACTATGCTCCCTTCAGATAGGATCCTTCAACAGCAATACCATGCTCGTAACTACATTGTCTATTCCGAGCTTATTCACATGTTACTTCAGGCTGAAAAGCATGATGAGCTACTCGCTAAGAATGGCTCTCAGCGCCCAGTT
>CBMN010764182.1:54-13306 GCA_000582825.1 Hordeum pubiflorum
TCAAGTAGTCTAATCACCGCCCTCTAGACTTACTTTCGATCCTACAAGTACACCTATGCATCACGACGAAGCACGAGGGTTACATACTTGTACTCCCCACTTGTTGGCTTGTTGCAACGTTAATTCTTAATACAATTTGAACTCCCGCCTTACAATACATGAGAAAACTAAAAAAACATAATGGAAAACCAAATAAAATACAAAAGAAAAAACAAGGGGAGAATCACCCCGTGCTCCTTCTGTCACGCGAGTGCTCACCCTGTGCCCCTAGTGTGCCATGTGGCAATCCTAGCAAGCCTCGCGCGTGCCCTTTGGGAATCCATCCAAGGGTACCCCGTGATTAGTTGCTCCCTTAAAGAAACAACAAAAGCCAAGTTTTCCTTGTTTTGCATTTGTGGGTGTCACCCATGCTCAACAACATTCACTCTTGGGATTAAAATAAGTTTGCATGATTAACAATTGCATCAATCCCTTATTAGCTCGACATCAATACCCAAATCCACTTAGGGAGGGGGAGGGGCTAGATGCTCTTTTCAGCATGAAAATTGTGTTTCCTTGCGGAAATGAAATTTTCCATATGGAGTCCCAAACCTTAGTTATTGTTTACCTCGCCCATGCACGAATCTAGCATCAGGTGTTTATAGTCCGTGTATAAGCTAAATCCTATAAGACGCATATTCCATCAAAATTTTGACGTTTCATACATATAGGGATCCCGTTCTGGGAAGGTTCCTACTCTGGTTTTCCTCGTTATAGGAACCTTCTAGATCTTGACTGGTCTAGGTCTCTTTATTTAATACTATTACTTTTTATTGGCTTTCTTCAGAGTTTTTCTTTTTGTTTATTTTTCAAAGTTCCTTTTTTCTAAAAAAATGAAATTTTTCAAAACAACTTTGGAAATTTCAAATAATGCAAGTTTTCAAAAAAAATCCAAAATTTAAATTGTTCCTGTTTCAAAAAATTTAAAAGAATGTTCAGGAATTTCGTAAAGTGATCTAGAATTTCACAAAATCTTAGAATTTCGAAATATTATTTGAAATTTAAAAACAATCCTGTTTTAAAAATTGGGCCAATTTTTCTAAAAAAAATATGTTTGCAAATACTATTTTGAAATGTTCAAAAAAATGTATAGAATTTAAAACATACTCACAGTTTCATGAATTTTTAACAATTTCAAAAAGTGTCCATATTTTCAAAACATACACAAAGATTTAAAAATGTTTGCAATTTACAACAATGTTCTTAATTTTCATAAAAAGCTCGCATTGTAAAATAATGTTCCCAATTCTGAAAATATTTGGAATTTAAAAATTATATTTTTCAAAAGTATTTTTATTTTTTAAATACTTTTCAAAGTTTAAAAAAAATCTAGTATTTTCCATGATTTTTCGAGAAAACGAATGAGAAAAAATTGAAAAAACAACGTTCGCTAGAGACCCCGAGCCACCAAGTAGTCAGCTTGCTACAGTCCACTCACATCACCACTGAGTCGGCATAGTCATGGCCTCCGCTATGCGTAGCGTCCCTTTTTGCGGGGGAGCTTTTTCTAGGGATATCTCGCCTATTGCTAGAAGTAGCTGCAGCTCATCGCTTGCGCCGGTCCAATATTGTAGCTGCCTCTACCAGAGGTTTTTATTTCACTCTTAAGTTTTTCTTTTTGGTTTTCAGTGTTTGCATTGGTTTTCTTCGAGTTTTGTTTTCATTTTCACTTTTTTCTTCAGGTACTTTGGTTTCTTTGTTTATTTCTTTGGTTTTCACTGATGGTCTTCAGTTTTTATTTCTATTTTTCTTTTTCTTTTTTAGTACATGTCTACATTTTTCGTACCAACATAATATTTTTCACATACATCATAAATATTTTTATACACAACTACCATTTTTGGAATACATGTTTTGAACATTTTCTTGAATACATGTTGAAACAATTTTCAAATACATGTTAAAACATAGTTTTGGAATGACATGGAATATTATTTTAAACTATGCGAACATCTTTTAGAATCTCACAAACATATAAGTGAAACATGTCATTTTAAAAAATGTACTGTACATTTTGTTGAATGGTTTGAAATATTTTACTTTTTAAAATTACACTAACTTTTTTTACATTATATTACATTTTTCAGATATGCAGGTACATGTTTTTGAAATGCATAATATTTTTAAACGTAACAAACGATTTTTAAATCGCACTAACAAGAAACTACATTGCATTGAAGTTTTCCAAATTCGTGGTGAATTGCTTTTTGAAAAATTGAAGTGCAATAACTTAAAGAAACAAATGAAAAAAAACAAAGAAAAACTGACGTGTGCGTGCCCTCATGATTATGGAACGGCCTATTTAGAGCATCCTTGAGGCACGATGTGTTTGTGTTTCGTTTCGGGCGAGACACAACCACTCCCCCCCTTTCCTGGTGCTTAAGGCGTTGGTTGCAGGTTTAACAGTACGTAGAGCACACTCTCGATCCGAATGGGCTTGCCCAAATATGCCAGGTAGCGGCGAAGTTCGTCCGGTTTTTGTGAAGCTTCTGAAAGCTTCCCAACCCAATTTTTGGAAGCTTCCTGTCAGTATTTTTATGGTTTTTTTTGCACCGGGTTTTGTACAGTATTCTTTTTCTTCAAATGCGTGAGCTTTTCTAAAAATCAAAAACTTTTTCCAAATTTATGAACATTTCAACTTCATGATTTTTTTTTCAAATTTCAAGATTTTTTTTTCAAATCAGCTATATTTTTCCAGTTTCCCTAACCTTTTTCATATCTATGAACTTATTCTAGTTGTTGGATTGTTGCTAATTGTGTTAGAAAACTTTTTCAAAATTGAACGTTTTCAACTCTCTGAAATTTTCATTTTTTCTGAACTTTTTTCTCGTTCAAGTTTTTTAAAAATTTATGAATTTTTCAAATTTCATGAACTTCTCCCGAGTTCATGACAATTCCTAAGATTCATGAACTTTTTACCAATATATGATTCTTTTTTCAATTCATGAGAAAAATACTAACGAGGCTGAATTTTTTTCGATGAATTCGCTACAGTTCATTTGAGACGCTATAGTGCCACGGCCCAGATACAATGATGAACAAATGGGCCGGGCCAGTCGGGAGGTTATGTGCGGTAGAAGGAAAACTGGTGTTGCAGCGAAATCACTAATTGATTAGCACTCCTTCCAAGATCACTCCCACCTTTCCAGGTTGTGACAAGTGGCGCATTGCATATGCACCACATGTCACAACCTGGAGTTTTTCCCTTTTTTGTAGATCCGTTTATTCAAAACATTTTATCTCTTAAATCGTGCGTCCAAATCTTGAAACGTTTTCACCATTGAATTCCTCATGTCGAGATCTTTAAAACAAGATTCCATGTCAATAGGTTTTGACGAACTTTGTTTCACGAAAAAAATCCGGACAAAAAACCGAAGCGCGAACACATTTTTTTCCTTTCCGAAAAAGGCACGACTGTGCCTCTCGCGGAAGCAAATCCATGCCTTCACGAGAAGTAAACCCGTGCCTCTCGCTGAAGAAAAAAAATGCGTTTTTGTTTACGTTTCCAAGAGGAACGACCGTGGCTCTCGCGAAAGGAAATCCGTGCCTCTCGCGGAAGCAAAACCGTGCCTCTCGCGGAGGAAAAAAAGAAAACGTGTTTTTTTTTCGTTTTTTGAGAGGCACGTACCTCTCGCGTACGCAAATATGTGCAAACCGTGCGTCTCGCGAAAGGAAAATAAAAAAGAAAACTCATTTCTTATCTGTTTCCGAGAGGCACGGCTGTGCCTCTCGCGAAAGCAAAACCGTGCATACCGCGGAAGGAAAAAAAAGAACAAAAGTTTTTTTTTCGTTTCCGATAGGCATGGTCGTGCCTCTCACGGAAAAAACCATGTTTTCCATGTAATTTTTTTGTTTGGATTTTTTTCGTCCAAAAGCTAAGAAAGACTGGTAAAAACAAAAAAAACGCCTAAAAAGGCAAAAACGCTTGTGAAAAAATAAATAAAATAAAATCCGAAGGAAGTACCCAGAACACGACACGTGGAGGCGACTGAGAGTGTGCCAAGTGCCAAGTGGCACGCTCTCAGCCCACCCCGACTGATCGTTGAGAGGCTCCCGAAGAGCGCTCGTCAACTAGTTGCTCCCGCGTTGCAGGTGCTGATTAGGTGTTTCCCTTCGCCTTCCGCGCCAGTTAGTAGATTGGGCCATCACGTGAACGGCAGCAGGCCGCGGCCCATTAAGCATCGCTCCCTCTCTTGCTCCTGCTTCCCTTCGATCGCTCCCTAGTTCAAAAAATATATATTCATTCGCTAGATCGACTCGTGTTTTTTTCCGGTAGTGTTGAGTTGCTGATTTTGAAAATGTTTGTGAAATATAATAAAAGTTCAAGGATTTATTAAAATGTTCATGGGTTTAAAAAAGTTCACAAAATCGAAAAACTAATTGCACAAATAAAAAAATAAAATTAATAATTTTTTATTGAATTTTAAAAAGTTCATCTATTTTGAAAATAATCATCTATTTTGAAAGAAAGTTCATCAATTTTTAAAAAAGTTCATCAATTTTCTGAAAAATACGAATTTGAAAAAAGCTCATTGATTTTGAAAAAATGTTTACGAATTTTTAAAAAGTGAGTGCATTTAGCAAAAAGAAAAAAGTAAAAAGGATGTCGGAAGAAAAGCGTTCTAAAAAAAGAAAATAAAAGAAAAAAGAAAGGAAGAAAAAAGAAAAGAAGGAAAGAGATGTAACTAAATGTATCAGGTGAGATGGTTTGGGTGGTTAGCGGAGTGCTCATTGAACCAAAGACCGTAGTTACGAGTCGCAACACACACAGTTTTTTGCTATATTAAAATAGAAAAAAAGAATATGGGCCGCCCTAGCGTGTATGAGGGGGTGTGCATCGGTTTACAGTTTGCACTGTAACCGACGCTTTGATTAGGTACTCATTGAACCAGAGATCGCATGATCAAATCACAACACACACAGATTAAAACAGAAAAAAGGAATATGGTCCAGCCAGCGCGTACGCGCCGGGGGGAGGGGGGGCATTCGTTTAGGAAATGCCCTCCAGTCGCCCATTAGTATGCATTTTGCAAACTAGCGCACACACCCCCTCCGCGATGGGCCAACTGATCTACCTATTTTTTTATGAATCGAGCCAGCGACCTCCCGCAAAAAAAGCACGTTCGTGGTGAATCGAACCAGCGACATGCCGCATTGAGGTACGCCGCAGTAACCACCACACCATCTAGCCTGATCTGATAGACAGAAAAAGGAATACAGGCCGGCTCAACGCGACGAGGGGGTGTGCGTCGGTTTATAGTTTGCACTGTAACCGGGCCTGAAGCGTTGAGTAGGAAATGCCCTCCAGACGCCCTTTAGTATGCATTTTGCAAACTCGCGCACACACCCGCTGATCTACCCTATTTTTTCTGTTGGCGAATCAAACCAGCGACCTCCCGCAAAAAAGCGCAGGCGTAGTGAACCAAACCAGCGACATACCGCATCGAAGTGCGCTACAGTAACCACCACACCACTTAGTCCGATATGATATCTTACATCCTTTTTCGTCTTTTCATCTTTCTTCTTTCCTGTTTCCTTTTTTGTTTTCGGGCCTTTCTCTTTCCTTTTTCTTCTTCCTGGTTAGATGAATTTTTTTCAAGTTCATGAACATTTCCTTCAAAACGATGAACCTTTTTATCAAAATTGATAAACTATTTTGTTCAATTCGATGAACTTTTTTTAAAATTCGATGAACCTATTTTCAAATCTATGAACTTTTTTAGGTTTGTGGTCTTTTTTCAATTTTGATGAACTTTTTTTCCAAATTGGCGTACTTGTTTTCAAATTTGATGAAGTTTTTTTTAAATTTGAATATTTTTTTCAATTTTTCTGATCTTTTTTTTCAAATTCAACGACTTTTTTAAAAATGCCTGGACTTTTCTTCAAATTGGATAAAATATAGACACGTGCTGAAAAAATAAAAGCGCAAGAAACGACATAACAACAAAAATAAAATCAACAAAAAAGGAAAGAGAAAAATAAAAAAAACTATGAAAAAACAGTGCCAAAACATAGAAAGAAATTAGGAAACCCGAGAAAGAAACAAAGGAAAAAAAATAAAAGGAAGGAAAAGAATGTGAAATCTGAAAAAAACAAGGAAGACATGAAGACAAACGGTGAAGAAGAAAAGAAAACTAGAATTATAACGAAGAAAAAAGAAAACCTCATTAAACCGATGAAAAACAAAAAAGAATCAAAGAAAATAAAAATAGACGAAGGTTTCCATCTCGGGTCAACTACCGGAGGCAAACTACATGCTGCGAACCTAACGCGAACGAGTCCTAGGCTAAGGGGACGCCCCACTCGTGCTGAGCCTGAAGGGAGAGCAACTTTCACATCGTGTGATGTGAGTTATAGTTCTCCCGGCCGTGTACAAAGGTGTGCGCATGCTCTTGGGCCTAATAAGTTATGGTTCGGTTTTCTGATCCCACAAAGAAACGAACTAATACTAACAATATTTTTACCCACATTTTTTTTTTGCAAGATGCATTATCTAGAATATAATACCCCTCAAAATAACCCAACGTAATAAAAAATATCATGGTCTCAAAATAAATACAACCTATACCTATGTGTCTTCCCTATTTTTATCCGAGGTGGTACTAAATGTTTGTGCGTCTGTCTGCTAGAAAAGGAAAAACAGGTTGTCCAGAATTTCATACAAGGGCCGCGCTATGACCCAACGAAGCTATCCTATTTAACTACCTGCCCACGCAGCTGGGAAAAGCTTATTTGCCGTACTTTACAGCAAACAGTCGGAGCTTCTACGCAGAGGGCGCGCGAGATTGGGCCGGCCCTTTTTTCCTGCTATTTTCTGTTTCTCCTTTTCTTTTTCTATTTTTTGTTCTCATTTTTCATTTTTTATACTTCTAAATATTTCATATATAGAAAATTTAAACATATTCAAAAAACATAAACTAAAAAAATGTTTAAAATATATATATTACAAGAACACTTTACATGAAATATTTTAAAAAATGTTTCATCATTCATTTTTAAAATAGTAAATGTGAAAATATGTGCATACAAAAAATGTATAATGTGCATGGAAAAACTATACTTCAATTTTTTTTAAATGTTAAACAAGTATTTAGAAAATGTTAAAAGTGCTTATAATATTTTCCTCTATAATCTGTATGAAAGAAGAAGACATACCTTTCAAAAAAAAGAAGAAGTAGACATCCAAAAATATATGTTTAAAAATGTTAATCATGTCTAAAACAATGTATTGTATGTATAAGAAAAATGTACGATGTGTACGAAAATAATTAGACATCAAACCATATATGTAAAAAAATGTTAATAATATGTTTGAAAAATGATAAGTCTGAATTAAAAATGTTTACATGTATACATTTTTTTACAATGTGTATGAAAAGAGTAGACATCGAAACATTTATTTGAAAACAATATTAATCATGTATGAAAAGTATATTAAAAGGTATTAAAAATGTGTACGAATATGTAGATTCTGTCACATAAAATATAGACACGTGTTGAAAAAAGAAAAAGGCAAGAAATGAATTAAAAATAAAAAATAAAATCAACAAATAACTGAAAGGGAAAAAGAAAAAAAACAAAGAAAAAAGAGTACAAAAAAAGAGAAAGCACAGAACCCGAGAAAGAAACAAAGGAAAGAAAATGAAAATAAGGAACATAACGTGAAATCAGCAAAAACCAAGAAAGACACGAAGACAAACGGTGAAAAGAAAAAAAACTAAAGTTATAACAAAGAAAAAAGAAAACCCCATTAAAACCGATGAAAAACAAAAAGGAGCCGGAGAAAATAAAAATAAACGAAAGCTTGCATCTCGGGTGAACTACCGGTGGCAAACTAAATGGTGCGAACCTAACGCGAACAAGTCCTAGGCTACGGGGACGCCCGCTCGCGCTGAGCCTAAAGCGAGAGCAACTTTCACATCATGTGATGCGAGTTATAGCTCTCGCGGCCGTGTACAAAGGTGTTGCGTAGGCTCTTGGGCCTAATAAGTTATGGTTCAGTTTTCTGAACCCAAAAAGAGTCGAACTAGTACTAACAATATTGTTATCCGCAAAAAATATATCGCTACGTGCATTATCTAGAATATAATACCCCTCAAAGCAACTCAACATAATAAAAAAATATCATGGTCTCAAAGTAAAACACTACCTATACCTACAAATAAAGTAAGGTGCGTTTTTCCTATTTTTTATTCGATGTGGTACTAAATGTTTGTGCATCCGTTTGCTAGAAAAGAAAAAATGGGTTATCCAGAATTTCGTACGAGGGCAGCGCTCTGTGACCCAGCGATCCCAGCCTATTTAGTTTATGCCAACGCAGCTGGAAAAACCTTATTTGCCGCAATTGCAGCAAACAGACGGAGATTCGCTGACGGCGAGCATGATTGGGCCGGTCCGTGTTTTTTTTTCTGTTTTCCGTTTGTACTTTTGTTTCTTCTATTTTTTATTTTTGCCTGTTCCTTTTTTCCTTCCAACTTAATATTTATTTTCCCATTTTTTTCTTAAATTTAAAATTTCAAAAAATGTTCAACATTTCAAATTTCGTTGAAATTTTCAAAAAATATTGAGAATTCCAAAAAATTGTTCCCGTTTTGAAAATAGCTTTTAGTTTTTTCTTGTTCTGAAATTAGTTCAAAGTTCAAAAATGTTTCCAGTTTTTTTTTAAAATGTTTGTATTTTCCAAGTTTGTCCTAGATATGCAATTAAAATTGCATTTTAAAGCATGTCCTAAATTCGAAAAACAATCTTGTTTTAGTGAAATATTTAAAAATTCAAGATAATGTTCACATTTGTAAAATAACACATTTTGTAAGGTTGTTCTTAATGATCAAAACATGTTTCCTTTTTAAAAAATATTCATAGATTCAATAATTCTTCGTGCTTTTATAAAGCTTTCATGTTTTAAAAAAAAAATCCCGTTTATTTTTGTTGGACTTTTCCAAAAATTTATGGAATTAAAAAACTGTTCGCATTTTACAAATTGTTTGGGATTTCATTTAAAAATTTAAAACTGTTTAGAATTCCAGTTTTTTTTCCTTTTTTGAGAATTGTTTGGGACTTTAATTTTTTTCTCGTTCCAAAATTTGCTCAAAATAAAAAAATGTTCCTATTTTCTTTTTTTTGTATTTCCTAAAATGTTTCTAGATTTGTTTAAAAAATGAATTTTGGAAAATGTTCCAAATTCTAAAAATATTCTTGTTTTAGTACAATTTTTTGAAACCAAGATAGTATGGATTTGAAAAATCACATTTGCTAAAATTATTCAAAACATGTTTCTGTTTTCCAAAATTATTCAGAAAATCAAAAAATGTTCGTGTTTTTTTATACAGTTCATGTTTTCATAAAATGTTTTTGAATTTCAAAAAATCTCCCGTTTAAATTTTGTTCGTGTTTTTCAAAAAAAGTATTCCATTTTCAGAAAACTAATTGCATATTTGAAAACTGTTCGGGATTTTAAAAATTGTTCAGGATTCAAAGAATATATCAGCAATACATAATTTGTAATTATTTTTGGAAAGTTCAAAAAATGTTTTGAATCTGACGCTGTAGTATGTTCTTAGATAATCGTGCTGGCCATTGGTTAACATGACTCATGATTCTTGTGGCTAGCAACACGTGGTCGGGTGATCGGGTCTCTAAGGTCATGAGTTAGATCCTTCAACGCGTCATTTTTTTGGATTTTTACTCGCGCCATACAAACACAGGTCGTTTAGGTGCCTGTCAATGGGCTGGCCTTGACAAAAACAGTTGTGTGTGCGTCCCCATATAGTAGCTCCCACACAGTTAGCCCAGAAAAAGCAAAAATAATTGCTCTATTGCCCAGGCTGTATTGGGCCTTGGCCGCACTTTTCTACTGGGCCTGCTCCACATCTGGTCCATCGAGACTCGTCGAGGGAGGCAATTTTTTTTTGCAGCCATAAGGAATCAAACTTGGGACGTCCCATCCAGTTTCTCAGGCAGATGCCAACTGAGCTAGGTCGTCTTTCTTACATAAAAACGTTAGGTCTTCCTATTAAATATACGCATAGATTTTGTTCCTTCCGTTTCCTGAATATTTTGTCGTTTGTACCCTGGGTGGGTTGAACTGGGCCGACCATGCATTTCTTTTTTGCCGAATAGACGAGCAGCAAAAAATTTAGGATGCGAGAGGATTGAACTATGAACCTTCACTATTGTGCCGATGGACAAACTCAACTCAGCTAGCTTGCAATTTTGATAGGAATAGTCCCACCTTGGAGCTTTATGCTTAATCCCACCAGGTTTTATATGCCCCTAGGTTGCTTGAAAATAAGGAGTTTGTTTGAAAATAAGAAAGTTGTCTTGAGAATCATGAGCAGAACAAGAGACTCCATAAATTATTGCCGGTGGTAGCTTGCATGTGCCAATAAAAGAGAATATGCTGGTTGGCTATAATTGAAAGAAATTGAGGGCACGTGCCAATAAATAAGAATATGGTGGTTTGGCTCTAAATAAAAAAACAGTGGGCACATGAGTGCTAAAATAATCAAAGCGAATAAACACTGATAAAGAAAGGACATTCATGCTTGTTTATGCACTGATTATGCTTGTGAAACGAGATTTATGTGCTGCAATTAGTAATTCAACCGGTTACGTCGTCGTAGAAAACAGTGGTCGAAGCAACAGTGCCTCAAAGGTCGCCGCTCAGCCCTCAATTTAGGAGGCAGCCACAACCCTAGGACGGAGGCAACCCCAGAGGGAAAAAAAAACACGAGTTGAGAGGAG
The DNA here is from genome assembly GCA_000582825.1 of Hordeum pubiflorum. Lineage (NCBI taxonomy): Eukaryota > Viridiplantae > Streptophyta > Magnoliopsida > Poales > Poaceae > Hordeum > Hordeum pubiflorum. The sequence goes on from CBMN010764182.1 coordinate 10,837, forward strand.
GCAAACACCACTATCAAGATCTCACGGGTCAAACATGATCCGTGAGAAGACCATTTTTTATGGACACATCAATTATCTCGTGTTGCTTCTCGTAAAAAAAATCTCTCCCATTAAAGTGGACGGTCATATGTGCTAGTATATGAATAAATAAAAGATCTTGCACAGTCTGAAATTAACGCGGCATGCTTTATCCTTGCACGCTCGATCTCAAAATAAGTTGGTCCATCGTTCCCGGAAGTCGGCAGACTCAAAAGCAGACATTGGTGTGCCCACCGCCCCACCCCACGCACCATGAACTGTCTGGCTCTCTGGCGAAGAGATTGATACATCATACAGCTTAACAGATCTGCATGCATGACAGGCCTGAAACCCTTGTTCGACGTCGTTTTCAAAATGCGTTGTCGTGCGTAGATAATACCACGTACGCACAACCTCCTTTTTTTGACAAAACAAAATGCAGGATCCAGCTGTAAAACAAAACGTGAAAGAAAAGAAAGAAAATATATCCGCCGCTGTGGCTGGCGCTTGCAGACATAGCAGCAGTAGAGCAGAGGCCCGGTGACAGCTAGCTCGGTAGTTATTATCACTCGCGAACGAACGGCCATCTGATCTGTGACTTAGGGGGAGGAGGCTTAAAGCATGACTTAGCAAATACTCCCTCAGTCCGGAATTACTTGTCGCAAAAATAGATAAAAATGGATATATTTAGAACCAAAATGCATCTAGATACATCCATTCCTACGACAAGTATTTCCGGACGGAGGGAGTATGACCCCCTAAATGTTTATGGACGTGTCCGGTCAGTGACCGGGCATGTACCTTATTTGTCCGTCCGCGCAACTATAATCCTTATTTTCTTCCTCATGTGTCCTGTCTTTTGCACGTGATTGATAGAAAGGAAGAGAGAGAAAATAATAATTAATAAATAAAAAGAAAATGTGGTCCAGGATGGGGTCGCGTACTACGTAGCGGACTGACCGGGCACGCCCGGTCGCTTTCGCGAGCCCTTGTATCCTTCCTATATTTAAGATGGATATGAGGGTTCGCGGACAATTTGGACAGCCCGGTCGTATAGAAATAATATGAGAGGTCCGATTAAATCATTTTTTTTCTGTCCGGGTCATTGACCGGACGCGTCTGCAAGCGTATGAGAAGTCTAATTGAGGCGTCGGGTTGTAGATGCAGATTAAGCAGACACTTATCATAGACATCCGCATGCATGACTGTTTCTGTCCGTGCAGGCGCACTGCAGGCGTCTGTTTACCCCGAGAAAATAAGGGGAGGACGTCGCTAGCGGCTAGCGGCCTAGCGCGCGACAGGGGTACGTTGAACTACAGCGCAAAGGCCTGCGCGCGAGTCTCTCTCGCCGCCGGCCAATCCTTTCGTCGGATCGATCGTCCCGCCCGGCCGTGCTGCATGCTGCGACTGCGACTGCGACTGCGAGTGATCATCGGTCAGCAGGGCCCTCTAGGTCGTACAGTGTAGTTTGGACCCCGAAAGGCCGTGCGCGCGTTCTGTCACTGAACACTGATCGAACACGTACGTACGTTAGCCCCGAGCCCGAGCCGGGGACGCGTCAGGACCTCACCGGAGACGATGAGCTCGCCGCTGCGTTGACGTAAGAAAACCGCTGACTGACTCGGTTGTGCGAGGGAGGGGTAGCGCGAGGAGGAAGAAAAAGGACAACCGTTGGATCCAGTGCACACCGGGGGAAATCGTTCGAACCAGCGGCCTGTCTAGCGGCGGTCCCAAATTTTGGAGGTGCTTGAATTACAGCAGACGTGATTTCAGAGAATCGTAAGAAAGTGCGCATGCAGATGGTGGGCCCGCGACGTGATGCACGCAGGCTTGCATCATGCATGAATCACATGCGCTGGCTGTGTGTGGTGCCCTGGTTATGGCCGGCCGGTCTCCCAGCAGGCACGCAGCGGCGCTCGCCCAGCCTGCCGCCGCGGTACTGCCGCGGCGCGCGCTGTGCGGGAATAGCGAAGCACGCAGACGCAGACGCAGGCAGGGCCGGCAGACGCAGACGCAGGCAGGTCGCCATCGGTCGATCAACAGGCTCAACTGCGCATGCATGCAGAGCGCACGTTTTCCCCGTCCATGGACAGACGGACGGACGGGTAGACAGATGTGCATGCCAACAAGCACATGTGAACATGCCAACTTTGGGAAAAAAATCATGCTGGCAAATCAACATGCACATTTGGAAAAATAATCTGGATTTTCCATCTGGGTCAAGTTTCTCTCTTAGTAATCCGCCCCGCATCACTCCGTGAATCTGGGTCAAGTTTATCTCTCAATAAGAGCAACTCCAACGGAGAGACCCAAACGGACGCACGGTTTGTCCGCTTTTCATCTGTTTGGATTGCCCGTCCACCTGTCCGTGTCCGCTTTTTTAAATGGGTCAGCCGGGACACCCAACGGGAAGCAGGTGGACGGCAACGCCGTGGCAATAGAATAATAGGAG
>CBMN010764202.1:0-10107 GCA_000582825.1 Hordeum pubiflorum
TTTTACCTGTTAAAACCGACTAGTGCTGGCGTGGGGCTAATGGGCCTGAATGCGCAACGCCGGGCCTACGAAAATACCTATGACGTAGGAACTTTAGTCACACTAACAATAATAGGTGAAAAGCGAGAGCGTTGGGGTCCTCATACAAGTGACGTTCACCAGAATTTGTACGCCACCACTAAATCTGTACCAATAACGTACAAATTTAGGCAACGCCAGCATTATTTTAAAATATTAGTGCTGGCGATGGAAATGACGCGCCACCAACAAGAGTTGCTACTAGCCATTTCTCTACTAGTGACCCGCTGCCTCCAGCCGCGCTTACTGGAGGCGTGCCGGCTCGCCACCGCCCGATCAAGCCAGTCGCAGACGCCCTTCAGGCCGCCCCTCACCCCCTGCGCCCTGCCATGTCGCGACAGGCGCCGCCACTGCCAGATCCGCCAGCCGCCCTGGACGTCCGCACCTTCCGCTCGCAGCCCCCGCTGCTCCACGGCTAGGCGAGGCCACGCAGCCACCGCAGCCTCCATGGCCGCCCGCGCCGTCGGCACGGCTGAGCACGAAGCCGCCGCCGCGCCCTACGCGAGCGCCGCGTCCCCAGGAGGCGCCTGCATCCCGCGCTAGAGGGAAGCCGCCGACGAGGAAGGGAGCCGCGCCGCCGCCTACGCCAACCGTGCTTTGCCCGGCGGTGCAACCTAGGGTTCGCCCCCCGCTCGCGGGAGCGGGACGGGCGAGAGTCCGTGTCTAGGGCACTTGTTAGGCATTTGCCGAGTTAATTCACAACTGAACTTTCATAGCTTAAGTAATTTGTGTTGAGTTTGTAGAAGCTTAATGATCAGCATACAAATGTACTACCTCTTGTGTCCATTGTGCTTCTCTTCTTCTTCCACCTCCGTGCGTCCGAGTGTATGAGGAGAGAGAGGTCCGTCCGGCGTTCGTGGCGTCGGAGGCTACTTAGCGTTCGTTGCCGGACCCGGTTTTGTCCCAACAATTGGTATCACAGCTCGGTTGTCCTGGGCGTGGTTCACCGTGCCGGAGCCGTGCCAGCGATGGCGCTGTTCGTCGGCGGCTGTGCGAAGTTTCGGGCCGTGTGTCGGCCCATGAAGGTGCACGACATTGCAGCTGTCATGACCGACATGAAGGCGGCGCACGGTAAGTCCGCGAAGAACACGCAGACGTGGACGCGCGCGGCGAGCGTGTGACGACAGCGACCCGCGGCGAGTCCGGGTGCGGTGGTGGCACACGGCTTCGACGTCGAGCGACGCGGCAACCATGGCGCGGGCACAACGGTGCCCGCGACACGTCGCAGCGGCATGGAGGCGCGCGGTGGCATCGGGCAGAGGAGACGACGTCGACCAGCCAAGGCTCCTGCTCGCAGGCCGCGCGGCGAGGTCGTGGCTTAACTAAAGGGAGAATGTTAGACAAAAGCCACGCGTTTGTGTGCGCGCGTCGATCTAGGCGCCGGTGTGTGGCTGTGGCGAGTGTGTCCGTGACATGCAGTGGTTAGTTGGCCGGAACGAGCGGAAGTGCTACAGCGTGCTGTGCGGCTGTGAGCGGTGCTCGTGCTGTTGCTGCGTGTCGACGTGGTGGCCGGGTCTCGAGAATTTCCAGCGACAAACGCCATTGCCGGCACCCTCCGATACGGCGAACCACGTCCAAAATAACCAAACTCTTATACCAATTGTTGAGACAAACCCGGTCCAACGACAAACGCGGAGTAGCCTCTAACGACACAAACGCCGGACGGACCTCTTTCTCCTCGTACGCTCGGACGCACGGAGGTGGAAGAAAAAAAGAAACACACTAGACACAAGAATTTCCGACGAGAAACACGAACGGCGCCACGTAGACGAACGGCGCCACGCTGCACGAATGGCGCTATTTTTCCTTCGAGCTCGAACTCTAGCTCGGCACAAACCAGCACCATACATCAGTACATAGGGAGGGGCTTTTATACCCAGGCTAACACACACGTAGCTAGCTACAATGCCGCGGCCACCACACATGCATGCACACACGTCAGCCACTAACCTGCTAACTATTCCCTCCGTTCCAAAATATAAGACCTTTTAGAGATTCACTATATAGACTATATGCGGATGTATATAGACATATTTTAAAGTGTAGATTCATTTATTTTGTTCCGTATGTAGTCCCTGTTAAAATGTCTAAAAGGTCTTATATTTAGAAACGGAGGGAGTACATGCAACTAACTCCAACTCCTACATGCATGCCCGTATGATCCTCAAGACCCGGCCACCACGTCGACACGCAGCAACAGCACGAGCACCGCTCACAGCCGCACGGCACGCTAGCTGCAGCACTTCCGCTTGTTCCGGACAACTAACCACTGCATGTCACGGACACACACGCGTGATTTATGTTTAACATTACCTCTGTCTCTTAATATAAGACGTTCTTGCAGTTTAAAGGGACTGAGGGAGTACAACGGAAGTTTCATATATAGCGTTAAGCTATTATCAAACATAAACCACGTTCCTCAAAATGAGTCTGAATATATATGCATCAAGAGCTGTACCAGCCCTGCCCGTTATTAACAACCATCCCTACATACAATTGCAAAAAAGAAACTCTATACGATGAAACCATGGAATCCACAATACTATTAACAGAGGTACATTGCCAATGTAAAATAATTGTACCTTTCAAGCTGGAAGGGCCAAAATAGTTGTACGTGCAAGCTTTCCCATCCTTGATGCAATTTTAAAGCTTAAATAATATGGTCTACTTTCAAGCCCTCTAATAACGTCCAAGAAGATTTTAGGAAAAACATAACCAACATAGAACCCAAATAACTCAATTGTTTTGCTGTGTGTAGTGCTGGTTGACTTCAAATCTGCAAACTTGGAGAATGAAATTACTCCCTCTGTTCAGAAATATAAGACGTTGTAGAGACTTGAGAGTACCAAATTAATGAAGTAGTAGTTAGGTTCCACCAGGGTTGCAGTTCTCACCGCCGTTGCGTAGGGATGAAGGTCTGCATGGGGCTTCGAATAGGTGGGGCAGGCCGGGTATCCGCACCAAGGTTTGAGGCGGCAGCGGCGATTGCTATTTCGAGGGGGAGAGAGAGGGATAGGAGTGGACAAGAGGGTGTTGGAGACATGTACTGTGCGCTTGGGTTCCTTTCCTTCCCAACCTTTTAAGACACATACCCAACAAAGACTCACCAGGCAGGAAAAAAAAAAAAAAGAGCTAACCACCGGCAGCTGGGGCCACGAACGACCACCACCCACGCGATGCACCAGAGGCCTTCAATTCCCGGGAGCTTAGATTTTGTATGGATTGCATGACGGGTTCAATACCCCTCAACGGCATATATCAATAATCAGTTTAACTTGCCTACGGTCTTAGCCTAGGCATGGTATTTTTGATGGAGTGCCACTTAAGCGACACTAAGAATGGTCTGTAGTTACTCGGGGGCATTTTGGATCGATAACACGTGGTCAAAGCACATTCACCTAATGGAAACGACGTAAAGGGGCAAAGTGAGCAGCGATTTAAAAGAAGAGGGGCAAAACGTAGTGGCCATATTTTCAAGGTGTAAAATAGCGATAATTCTACACTGACGGACAAGATCCCACGGAAACCACCTACGGACTCCTCTCCAACAAATCTCTTCTGTTCCCTGATTTATAGTGGGGGTCCCCCCAACTCCTGACTTCCAGTCAAAGTTTTACAGCTCAGCCCGTAACTTCGTTTATAGTAGCAATCAGCCCATGAGTACAATGATGAAATAAGTTATATGGAAGGCATTCTAAGTAATGTACTCCCTCCGATCCATATNNNNTGTCGCTGATTTAGTACAAATTTGTATGAGAGTACAATGATAAAACAAGTTATATTTTGTTAAATGTATGGTGTTTAAAATTCAGGTGATGGCCGCAGAAAAGACTCTTACAAACAAGATTATTTATTATTACTTTCTGTTGCCTTTATCTGACATAAATATATTTTCTAGGTACTTCGTTATAATAGATGAGTTATGGACTCCATCAGTATGGAATTCTATCAGGCGTGCTTTTCCTGATGGCAACTGTCGCAGCAGAGTAATAACCACAACACAAATTGAGGATGCAGCATTGGCTTGCTGTAGCTATCAGTCAAATTACATATTTAAGATGAGATTATTTACTGATTATCAATCACGAGAATTATTTTCCACTGGAGTTTCTGACTCAGGGTGTGCTTCTCCTCAAGATTTCAAAGAACTTTCATATGGGGTTATCACCACATCCGGTGGCTTACCATTAGCAACTGTGAACATTGGCAGCATAAGTGAACCAAACCTCATAAGGGAGCAATGGCAGCAGATAAAATATTCAGTGGAATCTACTTTAATTGCAAACCCTACTTGTGAAGTAATGGAAGAAGTTCTAAACCTTATTTACAATAGTCTTCCACGTCACTTGAAGACATGCTTGCTCTATTTTAATATGTATCCAGAGGGATACACGGTCTGGAAGGATGTTCTTGTGGGACAGTGGATATCAGAAGATTTTATTCAGGTCACTCGAAAAAAAGAAGGTTTTATGGGTCCATTAAAACAGCAAGACACAGAGAAAGATGAAGTAGAAGAAAAAGTCAGAGTTGCTCAGGGTTATTTTGCTGAGCTTGCTGGTAGAGGACTGATCCAAGCTGTAGACACCGATGATAAAGGAGCAGTATTGTCATGTACAGTCCATCACATGGTACTAGATCTTATTAGGTGCAAGTCCATGGAGCAGAACTTCATCACTACTGTGGACAAGTTTCCATCAACTTTAGTCCTTCCTGACATGGTTCGTCGACTGTCCGTCCAATTTGGAGATGCAAAAGTTGCAAATATACCGGAAAACATGGTTTCTTCCCAAGTTCGATCACTTCTGTATTTTGGATCTTTTGAATGTGCACCTTCTGCTGGTGATTATGGGTTTCTTCGAGTTCTGAATCTTTATATCTGGGCGGATCAAGACAAGACTTTTGACCTCACTACAATATCTAAACTGTTCCAGTTGAAATATTTTAAGGTTGAATGTAATATAACCGTCAACCTTCCAGCCAAGGTTCAGATGCTTCAAAACATGGAAACGCTACAAGTGGATGCTCCACTATCTGTTGTTCCACCAGATATTTTTGCTCTGAAGAGTCTACTGCACCTCTGCCTTCCAAGCCAGGTTAATCTGCCTGATGGGATTGTACACATGACATCACTTCGCAGTCTAGGGGATTTTAGCCTAAGCACTAACTCAGCAGACAATGTGCTGGGACTTGGCAAGCTGATAAAGTTGTGGGATCTTCGAGTGACATGTTCTGCAGTAAAGCGTGACGATCTGGTTGGGAACATGAAGCATTTCGGCTCAATTTTTGGGGAGTTCAAGGAACTCAAATCTTTAATTATGGACTCTGGCACTTCGAACTTGACCATTTCCTGCGACTCCTTGAGCAATGTATCTTGTGCTCCGGCTCTTCTTGAAAGATTTGAGTTCCCGCGGACTTGCATCTTTCCAAGCCTCCCCAAGTGGTTCGGAGATCTCCAGAAACTCTGCATTTTGAAGGTAGCAGTTAGGGAGATATTGATGGAAAATATTGATATCCTTAAAGGACTGCATGCCCTCACTACTCTCTCAATCTGTGTATTTGTTACCCCTAAAGCAAGAATCGTCCTTGGCGAGGAGGGGTTCACACTTCTCAGGACTTTCAAGTTCACGTCTGCTGCCCTATGCTTGGCCTTCACCGTAGGAGCAATGCCAAAAGTAGAAAGCCTTAAGCTAAGGTTCGATGCTAACAAATCTGAGCAACATGACCTGCGACATGCCGGCATTGACAACTTGTTAGGCCTGAAAGAGATATCTGCAAAAATTGGGATCAGCGGTGCTGATGAAATGGAGAGTGAAGCTGCCCTGTTGATCGACATCCTCAGAACGCATCCAAGTAGCCCTATCTTCAACGTGCATTCAGTGGATAGAAATGTTGATGAACAGATCACCGTCGGATATGAGGAAGAACACCAGACTACAGAAACACAAGATCTGTGTGTGAACACCATGTTTTTTGATAGCCGGTACGTACAACTATTGTTTCTAGCCAAATATTTTATGTGCCCTTCTTTCTTTACCTTAACTGCGTTGCTCCTTTTGTTATCAGGTCTTTTCTGACTCCAGACACCTCTGCGCCTATGCAAAATTTAGGTAATAGTTATTTCATTCTGCTTTTAGACAAAATATTGTCGCGTAGTTCAAAAGCTTCGATAATCATTCATTTTTTTAATAATGGACACTCCATTAATGCATCAAGATAACAAGGTCTTGAGTGTTATTTGTTCCTTTGAATTTTGGGTCATGGATTTGCTGGCTCTTATTTTTCTTTCGAATTTCTGATGTGTTTTGGACTTGCTTGGTTCATAGAAAAATAGAGAAGAACTGTAGAGTAGGAAGTTTTCTTTTAGCAGAACTATTCTTTATTTAGTTTATTAAAGGAGTGCAGCAAAAGAAAAGTGTAGGAAATATTTTATTTGATCTCACTTAAGGCACTATTAGAATTAGAATCTCCATTAATGTCGAGTTCCAAAGAAACTCGGCAGAGCACATATTAAACTCGTCGAAATATTCGTTGAGTTCCAAACTCGGCATAAGGCACTCTATCGTGAACTCGGCAATCATTAATACTGCCGAGTGCATTCTATCGCGAACTCGGCGAATAAGTAAACAATGTTTACCGGGTTTCGGCCGGAAACAATTCGGCGAACCACACCGTCAGACTCGACGAGCCGTTAATGGAAGTGTGACGTGACATCTTTCTTTGCCGAGTTTCCAACTCAGCAAACCTTGCCCAATAGGAATAATCCACGTGCCAGCACACATTGCCCAGTGCAAATTATCTACCGAGTTGATTACTAGGCCGAACTGGGCAAAACATTCACCGACTTCCAAACTCGGTGGTTAACTGTCCAATAAGAGCCTACCATGTGGCGTAGCTCCATTGCTCAGTGCTACATATAGCTGAGTTGGTAAACATTGAAACTGGGCATTTGTATGCCGAGTTGCAAACTCAGCAGAAATCCATCCAGTAAGGGATGGACGCGTGGCGGTGCCTTATTCGCCAAATTTCGCCAAGTTCAACCATCTGACCAACTGGGCGAATAATTTGCCGAGTATGAAACTCGGAAGATCTACAGCCAATTCGCTGAGTATGAAACTTGACAAATCTACACCCTGCTTTATTTCCGAGTTTGTCTGTTCGCTGAGTTTCAAGTGCTCATCCCACTTGGGAACTGTTTGCCGAGTTTGGTGGCCTGAAACTCAGCATATACATACAACCATGCACATAGCTATAGCTAACTAGGGTTCCATAATTCGGACCCTCAAAATAAGTCAGGCCTGTCGTCATCGTTGATGCCGCCCTGATCTTCCTCCCTCTCTTCAAACTCAGGTCACTAAATAAAAGTCCTAGTCGTCGGCGGGTCCTCTGGCTTCTCCATGCTCGATCCCGGCCCGGCCCGATGATGTCGGTTGTCATCAGAAGCGGGATTCGGAGGCGGCTAGTTACAACCAAATTACTAATAACATCCATATTAGCTAGGATTCCATAACTCGAACCCTCAAACTAAGCTTCGGCGTCGTCGGTGGACTCGTCCTCGTCGTCATCGTGCTCCTCCTCCATCTTGGGATACTCCAAGTCGGAGTCGGTGTGCTCCTCCTCCCCCTCCCCATCCATGCTATCAATGTCGTCACCCAACTCTTCGTCTAGATTGGGCAGCTGGGACGACGAGCGGCGGACACCTTCATCCTCGCTAGAATCGGGAGGGGTGACCTCCTCCTCGCTGGAGGAGGGAACATACCATGGCCCATCCTAGTACATATCTTGGCTGCATTTGTTTAATAACAATAATGAGTTGTAAATATATATATATGAAATTTTTCCCTACTATCGGGTGTAGTTACTCCCACTTTTGTTTCGTAGATTCTAGATAGTATCTATCATATCGAAGTGTATGTACGTGTAGTATGTAGTATATAAACACGTTTAAGTAGTATATATATTAATTTTTTGGTAGTATGTATCATGTTTTGGACATACTCTTTTCTAGATACAAATATGTACGTATTTCACAAATACAATAAAAACTATGACTCACTTATATTTTTTTTCATATAACTCACATTGGAGTATCTTAGACAGGGTATATGAATATACCAAAAATAATAAGTTGTGTATATAATACTACATGATAGTATATGAGACATGGGTGTATATATATATAGGGTATATATATACACACACACACATATATATATATATATACATACAATATATATATTATAGCTGACTTTCTAATGATTAATTAAGAATTAAAGTAGTAAAACCCTCCCCAGCAGAGAATAAACGAAGAATTTAGTTGGATCTATGGATACGCACAAAATATACTTCTAACAGATACACAATTTACGTCTAATTTAACTATACCATATCCACAATTTGCCCAAATTAACTAGCATTTGCTAGCGACGTGTAAACAAAGATATACATGCACGTGCACATTTCGCCAAAAGGGGAAAAAAGTGAAGAAACTAACCTCGCGCGCTCCTCCCTGTGTTTGCACACGCCGGTGCCGATGCGACGAGGAAGGGGGCGGCCGGCATCGATTGCCACGGAGGCACCCGTGACCGCGGCAGCCAGCATTGCCGTGGGGGCGCCAATGGTCGCGGCGGCGCTCGTGACCCCTGATTCGACATTGTCCGCTGATTTGACGGTGGCGGAACCCGGGGCCGCCACGGCTCCCACGGAAGCAAGGCCTGTGGCTGTGGCTGAGGCGGACACGACGTCCGTCGGCGGAGCCGTCACGGCGGCCGTATGCGTTGCAGATGACTTGGCCGTTGAGTCAATGTGACGACGGATTCGAGCTGGATAGGCGGCGGCGCGGCTGGGAGAAGTGGACGATGCAGCGCGGCGGCGATCCATCGACTCCTGAGAGGGAGCTAGCTAGATGGCTGGCGACGGCGAGAGATTGAGAGTGAGCAGGCTGAGGGTTTTCCTTTGGAGCGAACCCTCGCTCGTTTCTCATTTAAGACAAAAGCATACGTTTTCCGAGTTTTCAAACTCGGCACAATAAGATAGCTACACGGTCAGCTGGTCAACAACACATAATGCCTTGACCCTCCTGTCAGGTATTGCGGAGTTTCAGGAGCAACAATCGGTAAATATGTGATGCCTGGTATTCAAATTTTTTTTTAAAAATGTGAAACCCGAAAAATGTTTACCGAGTGTTGGCCAGGCGAAACTCGGCAAAAATATATGACCCCTGGCATTCCAATTAAGAAAATGAAAATGGGAAAATGTTTGCCGAGTTGCCATTAGTCAAAACCCGGCAAATGAACACTAGTTGGAAAAGGCCTAATAGTAGCGTGGGTTAAACACCTAGTAGTAACGCGGGTGCCTGCGCTACTACTAGCTGTAATAGTAGCGCGGTGCATCGCGCACTACTAGTACTTGTGCTAGTGGTAGCGTAGGTTCCACGCACGCTACTACTAACTATCTATAGTGCGTGTCGGTGACCCCTGCTATTACTACTAATTTCAAAAACCAAAAAAAAATCTCGATCCAGTGCGTGTTGTCAATGGTGTCAATGGTTCAATCCAACGAAAACACGGGTCGTCGGAGGTGCCTCCGACAAGGCGCTCCATGTCAGTGAGAGCGACACAGGAGGTTGTGGTGCGGCTGCCCCAACGATTGGCAAAGATCATTACACGATGGTGCTGCCACACGCCGACGCACGACTTGATCGTGCCAAGGTTGATGTCGAAGGAGAGACCCTCTCCCCAGCCTGGCACCATGGAGGGACGACAGTGGATATGCCGTCATGGCCGCATCAAAGGGACCTGCGGGCATCGAGGACATGAGTTAGGTTGACCACAATGGGGATAGGGGAGAGGAGGAGGAGGCATTGGGCGGCGACGCGGGTAGCATGGATGAGGGCGGGGAGTACGCATCGGCGGCGGGGATGGGGCGATAGAAGCGAGAGAAATGGTAAGGGGAGAGGAAGGGCGGCTAGGGTTTCAGTGGGGAGCTCCATGGGTGGATCTGGATGGAAGATGGGTGTCGGTGTCAAAACCG
>CBMN010764207.1:0-14321 GCA_000582825.1 Hordeum pubiflorum
GCATGTTGAATCTGTTATTTCCAACGGACATGACGAGTGTGAACATATTTAATATGAACAAGCACATGTGCTAGGAGACAAGAAAATACACATGCATGTGTGTCGGAGCGACCGCTTGTTATTGCGAAATAGTGCGCGCGCACTAATTAGATTTTAGGAAAAAAATATGGAGTGACGATTCTGGGAGATGTTGGGGAGGGTGGCGATTCGGAGAATTGGCCAAAAGAACTGACCCCTCAGTGTTTAGTTGTGATAAATATGCTGTGAAAAAAAAAAGAACTCCCTTTAATACTAAACAAACATAAAAAATTGTTTTAGTCCCTACCCTTGGCCCCACTTGTCATCCTCGCCCGCCTCCCACTCCATTCCCCTTTGCTCCGCTCGCTCCAGTCGTCCGGCGCCGACACGCTGTTCCCTCGCCGTGCCGCCTCCACCTCAACTGCGTGCGCTAGCCCGCCCCCACTTTCCACGCCCCGGCTTGCCTTCGGAGCGAGGAGAGGGAAACTATGGTGGCCATCACCGCGCTCGCGGACGGCAAGAGGCCCGTCGCTCCGTTCCATCTGCTCCTACCTCCTCTTCATCTCCTTCTCCCCGTTGACGAAAATCTTGCGATTTACAGTAGTTGATATTAAGTACCTGACGGGTTTAGTGATCGTGTTTCTGTGTGCAGGTGGGCGGGGATTTCTCAGATGGGGAAGCCCGGCGCGAAGGCTCCTAAACCCATCAACTTGCCGAACCAGAGGTAGCATTTCTAACCCTAGAACTTGGCATCTGCCGGAGAAGCTCCTGATCGAGGCATTTGCTTCTGTCAAATATTTTTTATCACTAGCTTCTTTCGTTTCTTGTGAAGTTGATGTGGTGAGGGTCTGTTTGCCTAGGTTGGACGGCCATGGCCTCCGCAGTGAGGGGATTGTTAAGTAAGATTTCTCCCTTTGATAATTTTCTGGGTGTTGCAATGGGGAGATAGTATGATTACTGGATGCGCACATATCTTTGAGGTATCTGGTTTAGTTAAATAGAGAAAGGAAACTATGCCAAAAACAACACGTGCTAGGTGCGTTTACCCTTGGAGGCTTGGATCATAGAACTGCAAGTTTGTCAAGTTTTTTTTTAGATTAGTCAGTAGTTTTGCTTCTCTGATGAAACAATAGCCTGAAAGGGCATGTGACATGTGGATTCCTTCACTATACTGTCCAGGCAACCCTTGTTTATGCAAGCTTATTTGATGTTTCATTCTTACTGCCGTCTGATGAAAATTCGGCATGGATGTTAGGGGCACGACCATTTGGGACGGCAAATCAATGCTCTCAGCATCAAATGCATGGGCTTCACCTTTGCTTCTGTATCCCAAGAATGATGGAGCTTCTGGTTCACCTAGCCACATTGATGACCGTCCTTCTTCCCGAGGAAGCTCGACGTCATCACCATCAGTTGGAAGTGACTTCCTTGACTTACCATCGTATCATTTGCCAATGGCCGTAAATTATCCTCTAAGCACAGAGACAAGATCAGGGAGCTTGCAAGTTTCTCGTTTTCCAGATTCTTTCAGTAATGTTCTAAAAGCACCGTTGAAAGCTGTTGGCAGACGGGTATGCACCCCTACTGTAAATCAAGTTGGCAATTAACTGAGGATTTTCTTATAGTAAATTTTGCTAGTGTAGGCACCTACATCACAGGGGAAAGGGTTCAGCCTAAGTATGGATGATTTCCCAGTACTTGGCTCCAGAAACTCTGCGTCAAACAGTCAACAAGGTGGCAAACTGCAACATTACATTTGGTTTGCACAAAGTCTGTTTGTAGTTCAGTTATTCACACTATATTTTATCTGAATGCATATTGCTCTTTGGCACCAAGTTATCTTGAACAGAATAGATATGCCGGTATTTTACTTGGTTGGACATGTCCATAAATTCTGTCTAAACTGATAGTTTCTGGGGCTAAAAGCTTTAACCGTTCTATATGGTTAATCAGTCACATTTGTTCTCCCTACTCATTATCCTTTCTGTTACAGGGCAAATTTCAGGAAGGTGGCCAACTGTTGGTTCTGGTATTGTGGCAACACAAGATAAACAAGGAAAGAACCCGATAACTGGTATACACTCGCTTGATGAATGCTATGAGCTATCCCACTCTTTCGTATTCCATACCCCAAATATAGTCATAGTATCATAGCAATCTGTGTTCAGTAAATGTAATTTCCTTTTCATATGATTAGATATGCTCTAAGATATCCTTATATGACAGGAACTGGTGAGGTAATTTTTTCTTGCAGTTATCAGCATGAAATTATCTCAAGAATGGACTATGTTTGCAAAGGAGGCGATCCTATTCCTGCTGCAAAGTTGATAAGGGAAGCTGAGCAGGCTCAACTGCATGATCCCCAAGTTCCTAATATATGTATACCTCCTCCATTGTTGGATTACTGGCATCGTCCTCCTGATCAGCCACCTGATGAAAATGGAAAATTGCATAGTGGAGAGGTGCCATATGGTCCGTACAAGCATGCTGAGCCGACTGGCTTTGCTGTTGAATCTCTTGCTCATCGTGATCAGTTTGCGCTCAACGAGGAGGCACTAGCAAAGCAGGATACTGGACATGGTGGGTATTATCCAGACAAGAGGGATATGTCTCATGCTCACATGCCTGCTGATTGTTGTGTCATAAATCAATCTTGCCATGTTCATGGGAAGGTCAAGAATGGTCATGCAGATGTACTTGAGATCGAGAAGCAACCTATCATCAAGAAGGATGTGGCTTTATTACAGAAAATCAAGTGTCTAAACAATAAAGCTAGAAATTTCCGTGCCCTTAACTTGTCCAATCTACATTCATCTCTACTCAAGGACTCCAAGGTTAAACACCCAAAAATCATCCGTGTCGAGGAAGATCCTGCGACAAAATATGTTCCCTTCAGTGCTTCCACCAGTGAGACTGGTCCTGCCTTTGACAGGCTTAATTCTGTTTCTCAAAGCAGCAGTTCTGTGCCAACTAATCCATCAAATGGGCCTGATAAGGATTTAACTGTTGTTTGTCTGTCAGAAAAACAAGTTACTGAATTCGGCGAAGCTGGAAAAGTTGGCAAATCTGCTGATCGCCATGCATATGGAAGAAGCTATATCTCAAGAAACATG
The DNA here is from genome assembly GCA_000582825.1 of Hordeum pubiflorum. Classification (NCBI taxonomy): domain Eukaryota; kingdom Viridiplantae; phylum Streptophyta; class Magnoliopsida; order Poales; family Poaceae; genus Hordeum; species Hordeum pubiflorum. The sequence goes on from CBMN010764207.1 coordinate 3,132, forward strand.
CTTGATGGTTCTGCTCAGGACATGCCATCTCATATTACTGGACATGGATGTGAAGAGCACTCCATGGTTGACTCTATGCGAGGAGTTCTTATGGTAGATGCTCAACAAGACCAACTTCTGTCTAGGAACACCTCACAGCAACCACATGTGACAGTCGCTGATAAGGAGTCAAATTGGCTTCATTGTGAAGACCAGGTATGTGGTTTTTGTCTCCTTAGGTATTATCCTTTGATAAAATTGAACTTACGCATTGGAGTAGTTGCCGATTTCTGTGATTATTTCTTACACGGAAACTCATGAGTAATGAGATGCATATAAAGATTAAAAAAATGCAAAACATCCTTTTTCTTCTGTACCTGTACAATTTGATTGAAGTGTTCATACTAGGGTTAGCGGTTAGCGGTAGGCAGGCGAGCGTCCAGGGAGGTTTAGACACTATGAGTTATTCAGTGTGTATGTCACTTCTGCTGCACAAAATTTTCCATGGCATCTACCTGCCGACGGATGTCATGTTTCTAAATCGCATTAGGGTTTCATGTAGCGTTTGTTTTGTAAAATTGTTGTTTGTTCGCTTGGACTCGAGAACCCAGTCCTGTAAACCTTGATATTAGAGATGTTCCTGTTACTCCTTCGGTCCTTCCAGTAATGCCCTTTACTCAATTAATTCATTTATCTCTATTAGACCTTGCAGTCTTGCCGATGTGGATACCTATCTTCCAAGAGTTACTCTCTGTCCCTGTACAGTGTGATTCTTTCATGTATGGTAATAGAGTATTTTGTTTAAGCACATCCTTTTTATTATAATCCCATTCCACCTCTATTACCTGCAGATGCATTAATAGAGTGCCCAACAAAGTGGCACACACACAGAGAAATGAAATGTTTATAATTGGCAAGCAAATACTGCAAAAATGTTGCTAAGAGTTTCTTGTGCCATGGTTGTTGTTTAACCAGTGTTTTTATTTGGTGCATTCAGCATTCCAGAATGAGATATTTGTCTGCTCAAGCTGCAAAACAACTACAGGACGCGGCGAAGTGGATTAGTCAACAAAATACAAATGCTATTGCAAAACTGGAAGAATTGAGGAGGTATCAATCACTACACGGTCAGAAGTCCAATGATGCACCCCCAGATGCAGATATGTACTGCAAACCAAAAACGCGAGATGATGTGTCTGCTAAATGTGCTAGTTCAATGGCAGATACATATTGTATTGTCTCAGCTGATGGTCATAATGCGCCTCAGCCAGTAGCTGGAGTCAAGATCATTGAGGTTTCTATTGGTTCCAGTGCAGCATCAAATACTTCAGGTGTTAGTAAAGGTTATAATTTCATGTCTTCAGCCAAGAGCACACAGGTTAACATGATGGAACACATTTCCCTCAACTCACTGACACATGACAACAGTACTCCAGAACACTGGCCAATGGAGAACAGGCAAATGCATTTTGGTTCATGGGAGAGAAATATAACAGATAGGGAGATACCTGCAGACACGAAGGGTACTGAAGCTAAAAATCATGGCGACCTCTTGACCAGAAACAAGAGCATCAGGAGGAACTTTGATTCAGTTAGGCCTGCAGCGCCACCTGTTTTTAATGAGAAGAATTCTACAGAAGTCCCGAGTATGCAGAAAACCCATGTTCCATGTATTGCCATCAATAGTCCTATAATTCCTGCCAAGGTTACTTCTGTTACAGGTCTTATTGTGGGTAATATAATGCTTGATGATGTTCCACTTGCATCAGTAAACCGGGAGTGGGCAGTACCAGCCATGGAAGTACATGATACAGCCAGTAGCCTCTCAGGGCCTCGGCATGTCAAGAAATCAGAAAAGAACCAGCATGGTCTACTGCCTGTCGAGACTCCAATTTCAAACGATAGTGTCATGTGCAAACCGATTAAACAGACAGGCAGGAAAGAAGAGCATGCAGAAGGAGGTCCAAATGGTATGGCTGTAGCTGCTGCCATACGATCATCTGGAAGTCGCATGTTTTTGGAGAATGTGGCTACAGCAAAAAAGATTGAAATGCACGGGTATGCCCATAAGCCTGTATACGAAGAGGCGCAACAGCATAATCTGGGGCCAATATTGCCAGGAGAGAACCACACATCTTATGATAATAGGGCAAACTCCAATTTTGAGACTAAAGCACTTGCTGATTTTACTAAAGCAGAGGTTACAACCGAGCTCAAGGAATGGCCAGACAGGAAAACTACCTTGGATCATCAAGGGAGGTCTTGTGGTTCTTCTAAACAAAAGAGTATAGATGGAGTTGCTTCGGTGGTGCAAAATCTCGCTAAACCGGCAGAGTACTTGAATGCGGCAGATGTTATACAGGAGTCATCTGATTCTGATCAATGGCAGCAAGGAGATGTGCAATTTGAATCCAAGGCCTATGGTGTTAATTTGGACCGTTCAAAACTAACTGAAATGGTGTCCTTGCCTGACAATACTTGGGAAAAGCATCCGGGAACTGACAGTCCAAGGCGCTACCGTGTTGAGGCCGAAAGAAATGTGGGGAGTCCCTATGGTTACCAGGAGAGGGCAGGCAGGGGACGCTTCTTCCGTGAATCACCAGCTCCGTCTAGGACTCGCTGGATGCCTAAATACATCTCCCATCCTCAGAGCGATGTACAATATGATGGGGTCTCCGAATGGCTGCAGGATTCCCACCAAGTCTTATTGGACACGGACAATTCACAGGGATTGGACAACAAAGCTACTCAGATAGCTGACAGAGATGCTGGAATGGATCTGCAGGGTGGAGAAGGCGATGTAGGCATGAGTTTTGGAGATGAAAACCCCTTGATATGGAACGAAACAGAGTGGGAGTATCAGCCTCTCTTTCCAGCAACGCATCGCCTTGGCCAACAACGCGGTGCCGCGAGTGATGATAGTCAGAGGGGTAGAGGCAGGCACTCTGAGTACCACTATCCGGAGCCGGCAAGATCTCGTGATGCTGCACCTGACATCCAGTGGAACCCCGACGGTGCTGACAATCATCAGTATCCGGCGTATTCAAGAGCAGGAATGCAGACGGAGCGAAGGTACTATATTTGATAGTCGCTGTTGGATAGCTGTGCTCCATACAATCATCACCAATTCAGTCCTGTAATCAATCCATCAATCCATAAATGTTCTTGTGAGTTGCTGAAGCGTAGATAATAGCCTTTTGTCAGCTCTGTTTCTTTTTCTTCTCTGGGCTTGCGATGATCCATTTACTTGTAAGATGCTTTAGTCCTGTTGATCTTATGGAAACCTTTATCTTGTAAGTTTTGTCTGAAGAATATTCTACTTCTGATGGCTGATTTTTGTCACGTGAAAACTTTGCTGATTGATTTGTCCAATTAGCAGTTATTTTTCTTTCTTGATTGATGAAAGCCAGGCGAGTTAGACACAGCCTCGGTGCATCGCTTTTGTTCTTCTCCTCGGTTTCCCTTTCTTATACTTTGAGAGCTTTAGATATCTGGCCACTAGACACGATTTTTTTTCCATTCCCAAACGATAAGTGTAACATGTGTGGCACGGAACAATATGGTCTAAACGTCTTCATCATTATTCATCTCGTCACATCATCACATGCATGCATACACAACGAGATAGATGACATCAGCGTAATCTTTTTGGTTTTTCAAACTTTAAATTGTTTTATTAAAAAATCCGTTTCATCACTAAATCCGTCTTGACGAGATCTTACAAACTAGATCTCATATTGAAATGTTTTGACAATTTTTTTATGTCAAAAGTTGCCATGATGTTTACACTGAAGTTGCCATAATATACACTAAAGTTGTCATGATATATTTCATCTATTTTTTCCTTCTAGATTTTAAAGCTATCATTGTATTTTAACTATTTTTCATGGCAAATTTTATTAATTAATCATGACAATTTTAGTAATTAACCACGACAAATTTACTTCATGAATCATGGCAATTTTTAGTAATTCATCATGTCAAATTTAGTTTATAGATCATGACAATTTTAGTTTATAGACATGTCAAAAATAGTATTTTGACCATGACAATTTTAGTATTTTGACCATGGTAATTTTTGTTTTTATGAACCATGGCAAATTTAATGCATGTATCATGGCAAATATAAGTAATTCAGCATGGTAATTTTAGTTTATGGTTTATGTTAAATTTGAGTCATTGGTCATGTATTTTTAAAATAATTGACGACGAATTTCTTTTTAGTTATGAACCATGTCAAAATTATTTCATGGGTCATGACAAATTTTAGTAATTCACCATGACAAGTTTTAGTTTCTTAATTCCTTTTTTTANNNCATGTCAAAATTTACTTTAAACGTACAAGAGAAAAATGGTTGAAACATATCATGACAACTTCAGTGTAAACACCATGGCAATTTATGTGCAATAGACATGGCTAATTTCAACCTAAAACAAAACTCGTCGAAACGTATCGATATGAGATTTAGTTTCGAANNNNTCGTCGCGACGGATTTAATGGTGAAAACGGTTTTTTAATCAGTTTTTTATTTAAGAGATGGAATATTTTAAAAACTGAAAACCCAAAAGATTTCCGCTGACATCATAAGTTTCATGCATATGATGACGTGACGCAATATGTGGTCATGGGGAGGCGTTCGGTCCGGAGGTACTTTTCTTGTTTCCTTTTCATGCCTATCTAGTTTTCTAATGAAAAAAATGTCTAAAACAAGAATTGAACTCATGACCACATCAGTGGCGAAGCCACGTTCTGGCAGTGACTACACAGGAATTTAGCAAATTAAGCCTGTCATGTATGCGTTCATCACCGTTGCACAAGCATACAAAGGCCCACTTGTCATCTGTTTGGATCTTTAGGGTAACAACTGGCTTTGCAAAAGGAGGCAAAGTAGCAAAGCAAGTCCTAATAACTTCGCTTATCCCTGAAATCCCGTGATTTCTCCTTCCATAGTTCAACTTCTCCGCCTTTCAGTTTTCTTCTTTCCGTCTATAACCCTTTCAGAAATTGAAAAGTTACATGCAATCTTTGGTCTGGACATGACACACGTCGACCTCCAGTGAGACTCGAGTGATATGATGCACCGTACATCATCCGTCGACCTTTGGCGAGACGCGAGCGGCCTGACGCACCGTCTATTGTCCGTCGACATCCAATCCAACACCAGGACAAGGCCCTTCTCCTTTTATTTATAATTTCTATCTTCGTTCTCTTCCAAAGATCTCCTTTCACGACAAATATTAGGTAGTAAGAGTCTAAGAAATTGTCTTTATAAAGAATTATTTCAGATCTTGCTTTTCTTAGCAACAACTTGTTTTGTCTAGTCTTCAGTTTGACAAATGGATAATTTTCTCGGTAATACTAGTTTCCCTTTAGTATCCATTGGTGAAGCTATCAGTGATTTTTCGGTCACAACGACGATAGTTGAGAAAACATTTTCCTAATTCAATATTAAGTATGATTGCGCAATAGAATATGTGTTCGTTCTTTTGAAACCAATGTAACCCAATCTATTAGCATGTGCCCTTTTTTCTTGTTAAATTTTTCTAAAACAAATTTGGTAGTAAAGCTTGACATCACAGGGTTTGGATCCTGGCACCGCCACTGGACCACATGGTTGAGGTCTAACTCCATCAACCAATTAGGCCAAACATTCTTTTCATTAGTTTTACTATTCGGCTAATGTATATTGCGAAATTGATGTATTTGTTTTGTTTCCAACGCCAACGCATTAAGGTTGAGGTCGCAACGAATCATCTAGTGGAAAGAAAAATGAGGAGAACGGGGCGTCGGACGCCAACGCGGTATCAGCCATCTGGACCGGATCCTCTACACTCTTGCTAGTATTTGTAATCATTTACATATTTCGTTTTTTAGTATTTGTAATCTTCTATAGATTGCTTTTTAGTATTTGTAATCTTCTACAGATTTGTTTTTTTTGCCTAACAAATCTTCCATATATTTGTAATAGCATACGTAGTGCTGGTTCATATATCTCACAAAAGTATATAAAGAAGTTTATTATTATGCAAACGCCCTTCATGCATGTGAGGGAGCAGCAGCGTGGGCCGCTCCAACTGACGCACTCGTCGGATTGTAGCAGCAACAAGATGCGCCCCCTATGCCGCCCACCGCGCAGCGGCCATGATAGTTGGGCGCGCAAAACTTGGTGCAGTGCGCCGGGTCGCACTTGCCAGTCGGCGGCATGCAATTGATTGTACCTATAAAAATGAAAAATACGTACTACATGTTACTAGTATTCCCTCCGTTTTTAAATATAATACTTTTTAGAGATTACACTATAAACTACATGTGAATGTATATAAACAGATTTTAAAGTGTAGGTTCACTCATTTTGCTTCGTACGTAATCTATAGTAGAATTTTTACAAGGTCTTATAATTGACCGGCGTAGTTAATTACTACTCCCTCCGTTCTTAAATATAAATCTTTTTAGACATTTCAATAGAGGACTACATACGGAGCAAAATGAGTGAACTTATAATCTAAAATATGTCTATATACATCCGTATATAGTTCCTTATTAGAATGTCTAAAAAGACTTATATTTAGAAACAGAAGGAGTATAATTCAATCGGCACATTGTATTTGTACATATGATAAATACTAGCGCTATAGAGTACTAACCAGGCGGCCCATTAGCTGACGACAGAACGGTGCAGGTAGCCATGATCACTAGGGCCGCCAAGCACAGGGCGCTCCTGCTCCTACCGAGGATTGCCATCAGGAGATCCAGATGCGGGGCTAGCTACTGGTTTTCTTTCTTTGCTCTCCCTTCTGTTCTTGTTGCTGCTGCAACTCGTTTGTGTTGCAATGCTCTCAAGGGTGATAATTATATATAGAGGTAGGTAGACGTATGAGATCCTTCTAGAGTATGCAAATTAATATAGTGTTTATGATTGTGATATAAAAAAAAATCGGAAGGCATTAATGCTCTGATTATCTCTAGGATAGGCTTATCGTAGAAGATTAGGAAGATTTCGTTTAACCATAATCCAGACTAGCATCATTCCAACATAACTCACATCACAAATCACACACCACAAACTAGTACTCCCGTGCAACATCGTCCTGAGCTATGATGGTGAGAGTCAAAACATACAAGGGCACCGGAAACATCTAGCACATACGCATATGGACCAATGACACGGGTCAATAGAGAAAGGTCAGAACATACGACGGCACCGAAAACTCCTGTGCAGCAGTGTCCCGAGTTATGATGGGACGAGATGGTTGTTCGTCGTAGAGCAAGTAACTGAAGCAGGTGGATAGATGTCGATGATGTAGTTGAACTTGAGCAAGTAGTCTCGCCGAGATGCTCCGCAAAACCTTGCCGACCCTCATCGGGTGTAGGTTCTCAAGGGGCGGGGGTTCATAGGCCAACAAGATGCATAACATTAGCTCGAACTTGATTCACGAAATGCAATGCGCACGAGTTGTGTGGCGTGAAATGAGTGAGGAAAGGAGTCAGCAGTCACGTTATTGCCCTCTTTGGTCATGCTACAAAGAGTAGTAGAACAACTCACCTTTTATATTGGTAAAAAATTACTCCACTAGCTAGTATGGTACTAAACCTACACAATTGGCATGCAACTCAAATGGGCCTTTGAGATTTCAAAAAATTAACTCGCCCAAGGTACAAGATTTATGATGCATTTGGTTGTCTGCATCATTTTTTCGGCACTTTGCATACTTGCCTCAGTTCGGCCTATTTGAGCAATGCAAAAAAAAAAACATATGCATGTTGATTGGTTGCCTGCATTGCATCAGTGCCTAGATTAGGACCTGCCATTTGGTTGACTGTGTTTGTGCTTCAGGGGTGAGCAGATACAATGCACAACTGTTTGGCTGCGTGCAAGTAGTTGCTCACCCCTTTCAAATGTGATGGCCTTACCATCCATCATGCAACACTTCACAGCAGGAAAAAACACAAGAACATCAGAACAGATCACACAAGAAACACATGACATAAGAACAAGTCATAACACTACTAGGGCTTAAGTTTAAGACAGCAAGGCATCACATTCCGTTGCAGGACCCCCGAGTGCTGATCCTTGGGCAAAATATACAGGTTTTGCAGCAAAGTTCAGACCATAACACAAAGTTCAGACAAACTAACTTAGTTCAGACGCAGTAAATTAGAGGTCGTGACTGATGTCATTGACGTAGCTGCGCTTCGAGCATCTGACCCTGCAAATGTTGGAGGTGTTAGCGTTGTAGAATTGCACCTTCAAGCCCAGCCCGGAGAGCCACATGACGAGCAGGTCACCGGGGACGATCTTGTGACGCCGACAGAAGTGGCCCCACACCCTCCCAAGCACCATATGCCCCTTGAACTTCTGCACATGCACTCAGAACTCCCACCACTTGTTGGCAGAGAGGCTGGCAATGCGAGGAGGGTTGACGACCAGCCATTTTTTCATCACCGGCCTAAAGACAGCCGGGATGACCAGCATGGTGATATCCTCTTGGCCCTTGATCCGTACGTGGAACCTGATCGGCTCCCGTCCTCAACCTCCTGCCAACGCCCAGTGGCACTCTCATGGCGGCTACCCTACCCGGAACCTCCTCCCTCTTAAGCCAGCGGTTGATCGAGATGATGTCCTCGGCACCGGGGATGACATGCGCACCTCTGCCAGTTCTGTCCCATTTTATCTTCACGATATTGTCAGTTCAATGGATGAAATTAAGCAAGGTTGCAATGATCATTGGTAGTGCACTTATCATTTGCAACTGGTGTTGATTAGTGGTAGTTGCATTTGCCAAGTGCAACTGCCAATGATCGGTGCTACGATCAGATCATGACAACTACCAAATGCACCAATCTAACATGCACATGCTCCGAGTCAATTTTGATCTACTACTATTTTTGGCATTCACATTTTTCGTACTACACATGCATTGTCCTACTATGATCATGCAATCACGTAGCACCTGCTAGATGATTAGGCATGCGCGCGCGCACACACACACACACACACACACACCAATCAAGAAAGTACACAAGGAACATTAGCAAAATGGCAAGAACATCCTAGGCTAACAATGTGGTGTACCAATCTAGCATTAGGACCCTAGACAGTAGTAATTTGGCAAAAACACCACCAAAATGCACCAATCTAGCATGAACCTTAGGCAGTAGCATTGTAATCTAAGCACTACCATAATCGAGTCCAATCCAATACAGTCCAAACCAATCAAATCTAGCATTTCCCTAAGCATGATTGAAGTAAGCAAAACAAACAAAATATGAACACGAGAACGGGGAAGAAATCGATGCTTATCGGAGCGGGTGTCGTTCCAAAGAAGGTCGGCCGCAGGGAAAACCCTGACAGAGTAGGGGTCCCGCCAACGACGATGAGTCGACCATTCCTAGGGTCGTGCTCGTGGTCCTCGTGATGCTTCAGGATGTGGAGGATGAGCACGCCGTTGTTGAGCTCCATCGTGCACCGAACACAGGGGAGAAAATCCTCAAATGGGGGTAAAAACACCCACAACCGTCATCGTAGATGATGGGGCTCATACCCCCGCCGTCCTCGAACTAGACAACTAGCTCCGGCACCGGGGGCGGAGCCGGAGCGTGCGGTGGGGGTGTGGTGTGGTGGGGCATTGGCCGGTGCACGCGGAATGGTGCAAAAGAGGGACAATGCTCGGAGAACCACCACGAGTTCCCTGTCGGAAGGGGCAATACCGACAACCCACATGTCCTGTATGGGGTTCTTGCGAGTTATGGTGGGTGTTGGGGGGTGGCGCGCCCATGGCTCTACCATCGGAGACACCAAAGGGGCGATGCGGTGAGGAGAGAGAGCTAGCGTGTGTGTGTACTGGTGTGGGAGGTGACCGGAGAGCGCGTGGGGAGTTCTGAGACTTCCCGTCGTCTTTCATGCTTCCCAACGCGTCCAGGCATCGTCCATGTGTGGCTCGAGCGGGCCTGGCTCACAAAAAATGGTTGATTCAAACGATCCCCGCATGCAGGACCAGAGCTGCTTTAAGTTATGTGTTGTGTGAGAATCAGAAGCAACCCGGCCAACCAATTGGGGTATCATCTCCGGACCCTAGCCGCCCCCCCGCTCCGGACCCTAGCCGCGCCGGTGGCCAATCTGGCCCCGACGGCCACCAAAGAGCTGCCGCTCCTTTGCTCCGGCGGCCCCCACTCCTTCTCCCCGATGATCTCCTCCTTCCCGCGGGCGACCTCCCCTGGTGAGTTTGCATCATGTCTCTTGATGATCTGAGGTTCAAGAGAGGACATGATTTTGAGGACAACATTCAGCGTAAACTGCATCGGACCATCAATTACTCTGAGGGTCAGGGTCTTCGGGAGTTCTTTCTAGTGGCTAAATTCACAAGATCAAAAATCCGTCTCACGGAGGAAACGGTGGGCACCATTCTCCTTTCCTGCTATGGTGGTCGTGCTTCATTATTTAAGGTTTGCAAGATCCAAAGCTATATGTTCAAATTCTCGGTATCTTGCATGGATGTGGGTTTTGCGATTTACAATGCTAGTACATTCTCTTGCACGGAATTCAACATGGGCCTTCTCCTATGGGATCCCCAAGGGGACAAAAATCGACCACTCTCGGATCCGGAGTTGGAGCAAGGATGGACTGTGGTTGATCGATCACGAAATTCAAATTCTTATGCAGATGCTGTCCGGAGACCTAGAATTTTTCAGCATTCAAATTCAAATGATGCTGTAGTGCGGAATCGCAGCAATCGTGTTCCTGCTGGATCAACGGTGCCAATCAATACCGTTTTTAACCGTCTTCAATTCCCGGATGATCAGCGTCATAATGGTGCGAGTTCGTCGCAACATCGATTTCAAACCAGCAGGGCCACCTCGGCTGGAAATTCTGGGCTGGACAAGGTTGCTCGGCCCACCAAGGCCTTCTGTGGCCGATGCCTTCTGCCGGGCCATGAAAGGCCGGTCTGCAAGAATAGAATCCGGTGCCGCAACTATAAGAGGTGGGGCCATATCGTGCAGTCTTTGGCAACGTCTAATCAACAGATCATCTCTGGTTTGTATCTCGCGGCTACATGCAGGATTAATGCCGAAATTATTCCACAACCTGCCTGCATGGTCGCCCCTCCAGTTAATCCAGGTAGAACTTGCCTCTCTTAGGAAGCTGCTCGTCCTCCATTGCCCCCACCTCAATCTACTCCGCTGCCGCCACCATGATACGTCTCCATCGTATC